>OY856409.1:1663159710-1663234710 GCA_963693085.1 Alisma plantago-aquatica | reverse complement strand
TCAAATCAAATTGGCTACCCATGAAGCTTGGTGGAGATTCTCTTTGGCTTTCTAAAGTTTTTCTAGATTCAAAAGGTGTGGCAACGTTATTCTGGATCTTGGGTTGTAGGCCGATGGTGATGGGATTTGGGTCAGGTTGCTGGAAATGACAAAAGGAGGTTTTGGCTATGCAAGGGATTTCCGGGTCACCTCTCATCATTTTTTGATGGTCCAAATATACATAAGAAGGTGTAGGAAGCATTGGGCATCATCGGGAGACAAAACTAAAACCACTCCCTCCGAAATAGGGACTCTCTTTGACATGGGAGGTTGGGATAGAGAGTCCATCAGAGTTTGGGATTTTAGGGTTTGCACACCCACGAAGAAATTGATGCAGGTGTGCTACAATTGAAAGAAAAGGAAAAACATGACTAGAGAGATCATAGGTGGAGGGGATTCGCCTCCCCTGCTTGAGTACAACCGAGACTCTAGGAGGGTGAAGGAGATAGTCATGCTACCTCACGGATATGAGAGTCTGAGATGGCTAGACTTAGTCTCACACCCAGGCGTGTGGTACAAATAAAAAGGAAATAATATTGGAAACTTAGGTCAGGAGATATAATTGAAGATATTAAAACCATATACATTCCTTCATAATGAAATTTGTTGGTCAAATTAAGTCTAAATAACCTCAAATTTTCACCAGAAGATGATTAGGGAGTCTAGAACCTTCCTATATGATTATATTTAGCTTTTTATTCCTTTTTTCCAACAATTATATACATATAATTATCTTAGTATATTTGCATTAGGAAGAGATAAAGTGAAGTAGTATTGCTTTAGTTAATTAGTTGATTAAAATTCGAGATTGAGAGTAATAATACACTTCAGGGCATATTCATTATCTTTTTATGTATATTTTATGAGATTATCATAGGAGAAAAAAAAATAAAAGTGTTATTTATTATTTCTTTATATAATAAGGTAGGTATGAGTTATTTAATGTATTATTAGAGCATGATATATCAATTCTCATTAATCAACCAAAATTATATAGCATGTGGATATTTTCATTAAGTCCATTACATAACTTCTATAAAAAAACTCTACTAAGTAATTTTAAATTACTTATGTAAGATTTTTTGGGTGTTACATACGGTGGATGATGTCAAAGCACACCAAATGACATGTGATGAGTCTAGTAACTTTAGGTCTAAGAACCACAATCACCACCAACACTATGAGAGTTGACTATGACTACCATTGTAATGGCTTCCATGTATCACTCTCATGGTGGGTATGTATGATATACTATTCTCCAACATGTATCTATGTGTTTGGTTTTATATCACATATCATGACTAATGAGGTTCTGTCATCAACCAACACACACTTTAATCTTATGTATTATTGTTGTCTACATAGCTTCCATAGTAATAGCTGACTAGGGATATAACAAGAATGTATACTCTTGACATCTATGTGATCCCACTATTCAAGTTCTCAACCCGAAGACATACATCATTGAGTAATATCATCCTTTAGACATTAATTATGTTACATCATTATCTCGTTACTGAATAGAACAGAATATATTAGAAGTTTTCCTTTATTATTAATTAAAATATTTACAAGTTATGCCATTACAATCGTAACATGATTAGTTCTCCGGGCATACATACCAATAGACTCCCACTTGAACTTATAGCCAATCACCTATGAATCTTACCACAAGTGATCTAGCATGACCATCATGCTTCTATTGTGAAAGTGCCTTTGTCAAGGGATCAACAATATTGTTTTCAATTAGTACTCTGCAAATCTTCACATCTCCTCGTTGTATGATCTACCGTATGAGATAGAAATACCTTTATATATGCTTGGAACATTGATGCGATCTGGTTTCCTTAACTTGTACAATAGCCTCATTCTTGACACAATATAGCTCAATTGCATCACCGATGCTTGGAACCACCCCAAGTTCTATAATGAACTTCTTGATCCAGACAACTTCCTTTGTTGCATTCGATGCAGTAATATATTTGGCCTCTATTATAGAATTGTCAAATGTCTCTTGCTTGTAACTCTTCCAACTCATAGCTCTATTATTAAGGCAAAACACAAATCCTGATTGTGATCTATAATAATCTTTGTCAGTCTGGAAGCTTGTATTAGTGTAACTCTTTACCACCAACTTTTCCTCTTTGTTGTAGACCAAGAACTAATTCTTAGTTCTTCTCAAGTACTTTAGGATGTTCTTGATGGCTGTCTAGTAAGCATCACGTGGATCTGACTGAGATCTGCTCATCGTGCTCAAGGCATATGAGACATCTAGTCGAGTACATAACATTGCATACATGATAGATCCAATTGTAGATGCATATGGAACCTTACTCATGCACTCTCTTTCTTCATAAGAACTAGGACACTGAGCTCTAGAGATATTGAAACCATGAAATATGGGAAGGTTTCCTCTCCTTGAGTTCTCCATGTTGAACCTCTTCAACATTTTGTCAATGTATGTGCTCTGACTTAGTCCAAGAAACCTTCTGGATCTATCTCTATAAATCTTGATCCCCAAGTTGTAGGATGTTTCTCCCAAGTATTTTAGATAATGTAACTCCCAACCAGTTCTTTACCATTTGTAAAGAAGGAATGTCACTCCCCATCAAAAATATGTCATCTACATACAATATGAGGAATGTGACTATGCTTCCACTAACCAACATGTACACACAAGGTTCATCTTCATTTTGACTAAATTCAAACTCTTTGACTATTTTTTCAAGATGAAGATTCCATCTCTGAGATGCTTGCTTCGATCCATATATTGACCTTTGTAGTTTACAAACTTTATTTGCATCCATTTGATTTATACAACCCTCAGGTTGTGTCATATACACATGCTCAAGAAGATTTCCGTTAAGGAATGCGGTTTTAACATCCATCTACTAAATCTCATAGTCATGGTAAGTTGCAATAGCAAGCATGATCCCGATGGACTTAACCATGGTAATTGGAGAAAAAGTTTCATCATAGTCAACACCTTGAACTTATCTGAAACCCTTTGCAACCAATTTGCCCTTATAGGTTTATATTTTTCCATCCATTTCAGTCTTCTTCTTGAAGACCCACTTGCACCCTATGGGTTTTGCCCCTTTAGGTGGATCCACCAAGGTCCATACCTTGTTGGTATACATGGATTCCATCTCATATCGCATGGCCTCAAGCCATTTCTCAGACTCTAGTCCCTCAGTAGCTTCTAGACAGATTAATGTCTCATCATATATGACCAAGTCACCGCTTTACTGAGTCATAATATAACCAAATCTTTTAGGATCAAGGTGTTTCCTACTAGATCTACGAGGTTCATGTGTTACTTGAGGACTTTGAGATTCCACAATGACTTGTGATTCTCCTTGCTCCTCTTGTACATCTACTGGTTTAATGTTTTCTTGTTGATCTCTAACCTTTTCAAGTTTTACTTTCCTCCCACTATTTCTTTTGGAAGTAAATTCCTTTTCTAGGAATATAGCATTTTTGTTAACAAACACTTTGTTGTTAGTTGGGTTATACAAGTAGTATCCCTTTGTTTCCTTGGGATATCCAACAAAATTACATTTATCATATCTAGGGCCAAGCTTTTCAGGAAACATTTTCTTCATACAAGCTTCACATCCCTAGGTCCTCATAAAAGACATTTTGGGACGCTTCCCAGTCCATATCTCATATGGTGTCTTTTGAACTGATTTAGATGGTACATGGTTAAGTGTAAATGTTGTAGTTTCTAGAGAACAACCCCAGAAGGAAGTCATAAGATTGGTAAAACTCATCATCAATCACACCATATCTAGCAATGTGCGATTCCTTCTTTCTGATACACCATTATGTTGTGGTGTTCTAGGTGGAGTCCATTTTGATACATTATCACGGGCTCACAGAAGGTACTCAAACTCTTGGCTTAAGTATTCTCCACCTCAATTAGAATGAAGTGCCTTAATACTTTTGCCAAGTTGGTTCTGTACTTCACTCGTAAACTCCTTGAACTTTTCAAGAGTTTCAGACTTATGTTTCATCATGTAAACATAACCATACCTACTGAGGTGATCAGTGAAGGTAATGAAGTACATATACCCACCTCTAGAATTTATTCTATAAGGGACACACACATTAGTATATATGAGTCCTAATAGATCACCATCGCTCTCATTGTTCAAAATGAAGGGAGCCTTTGTCATCTTACCTAACAAACAAGACTCACATGTCTCTATTGATTCGAAACCAAAAGAGTCTAGATAACCATCTTTATGGAGTTTAGATATGCGTTTCTCATTTATGTGCCCTAGACGACAATTCCAAAGGTATGTTTGGTTTGAGTTATCAATTTTTTGTCTTTTGGTATTTACATTATACACACTTGCCTCTAGATCTATAAAGGATATACCATAAGACATTGGGGGCATTCTTTATAAGAATTTTGAATTCGTTCTTGTCCAAACAAGATACAGATATGATGTTAATATCAATGGTAGGTACATAATAGCCATTCTCCAACTCTATTACAAGCCCACTAGGTAGAGATAACTCATAGGTTCTAACTGTGCTGGCAGCAACTCTTGCTCCATTAACAACACATAGTTCAACCTCACCTTTTGCTAAAGGTCTATTTCTTTTCAGATCCTTCACATTTATGCAAATGTTTGATTCACATCTGGTATCTAGTACCCAAGATGAAGAATTGGTGAAGTTAATCTCAATTATGTATACACATGAAGAAAAGATATGTATCCCTTGCTTCATCTTCCTAGGTTTCCTTATACTTCTCCTTATTTTGAGTGCATAAGACTTGGAGTTTAGCTTAGCCTCATAACACTTTGTGGCCTTGGCTTTGTCCTCGGACTCTATTCCATTGATCTCCATCATGAATTTGTCCTTCTTCATTTGTGCTTTAACATATATAAACATATCAAGCAACTCAGACAATGGTCTAGCCATGTTGCTCAAGTTATAACACTTGATAAAATGGCTATATGATTTAGGCAATGATTGAAAAATCATATCCATCGCCAAATCTTAACCTAAAGGAAATCCCAATTTCTCAAGATGCTCCACATGTCCAATCATATTGAGAACATGGGGCTCTACTAGATCTCCCTCTGTCAGTTTGCACTCAAATAGCACCTTAGAGACATTATACCTTTCTTGTTTATCATGATATTTATGAAACTCATTGTTCATCCAACCCAAGATAAGGTTCTTAATGTCTACGACATCATTGGCATGCTTTAAAAAGAAGCCATTTCAGTCTCATGTGCATATGGAGCGGATTTTACTAGCACTGGTGTTTTGGGAACACAGGGTACACTTCTCAAAATCATGAACCAATTATGGAACTATATCTCATTTAGTTTGTCCTTCTCAAGGACCGATCACACTAATGATTTGATTGTCATTTTATTCTACAAGAGAAAAATTGCATTTACCAAAAAACCCCTTTTTGATTTAATTCGATTTGAAAAATGTTTGGTGATATTTAATTAGGCCTTTAATTAATTATCATTCACACTATTTTGTTCAAATTGATAGTCCTCACTACCAATTCAGAAGATTGCAGTGTACAATATTCTAGTGATCCAAGATCCATATTTCATCAAATTATGAGTCATCTTTGGTTGATTGCCCACAACTTGAGTATTTAGGCAGGCAACTTTTGCCAGTTGCATCTAAATGCAACTCTTGGATAGATGGCATGCACAAATCTTTGTCACAACCCATCTCTATGCTTCTAGGTACTTAATCTCATTGAGATCACCTAGTTAAGCCTGACCCAAAAGCCAACACGATAGAATATGTACCCTGCTTTGGAATATCTACATATCTACCATCACATTTCAACGAGATAGACGACGCACCATGCTTTGGCGTAGCCTACACTTGGTCGATCAATCTTTTCATGTGTGCTTCTTATGGAAAGCATATTAGGCTTAATATTATATTGAGGGATATGTATTTATAGTTACATATGCTTTATACAATCACCACATATGTAGTATGTATCATATACATGTAATATCCCACAATGAAAACATGCAATAAATAAAAAATGGTGGTTATGGCTATTATAATGAATTCCTTGGAGCAAGAAGGAATTACCACAACCTAGGGTCCATATCTTATGTAGAAACATGTTTTTGATGAAGATCTGTGCTTGCCAATCTAGGTTGATCGGATCAACCCTTGAACCGATCGGATTGCCTCCTGGCCGATTGGTTGGTCATCTCACTATTTGTCTGGTCTGTAGACTACCATCTTATGGGTCCTCCATTCAATTAGTCTGGTCCACCAGTTGATTGGTTCAGCTTGTCCTCCTTAATCCTCCTCGGTCCTCCATCCGATCTGCTCACTTTTGAGATGTTCGGTTGGTCTGGTCTGAGCATCTTTCTTCTTCATCTAACAAGAAAATAAATTATCCTACTATTACATGATTATAGAGAAACCTTTAGTTACATTCAAGGGGAGCAAGGTAGGAGAGAATAATACTTTTACAATTGGAAGATAAGGTAGAGGCTCAATATGCAAATCGAGATAAAATAGGAATAACCAACCACACAACTATGCACATATAATAGGGTTATTGGTCATAACCATGCTACACATCTACCATCAAACTCTCTTTTAGGATAATGCATGTAAATTGCATATATGTATCATGTATATATTAGTTTGGGATTATGTGTGGTATCTGATTGGACAAATTATTCTCATCACATGTAATAAATAATGATAAAACCAAAAATTTGATCATATCAATTAATCTCAAAATATAGTATATTGATGTGGCTCTGATACCACTGTAGGGAAATATAGTGTCATAATAGGTAGCGGAAATAAAAACTTTAATGCCATATTCCCCATTAAAGCAGCGGATCGTGTCAACTACTATATAATGAAAATGATGGTTTCAAATAGATACATGGTCCTGGAGCAAGTCCAATGACATCTCCTCATCATTGTAGCCATGCAGCTATCTCCTAGTTGCACTGAGACTCATCTGTTATGCCTCTTAGTCTTCACCATGGACATCAAGTTGAAGTTGCCCTCCTAGCGGCAGACAACAACCTCCTCACCTCTATGAAAGTCCACACAGATTGCCTAGAACTCCTATTATCCTACTATAACAGATAGGAAGGAGTTGTCCCTCCTGGTTCGTGTACTAGTCATCAACTTGTTGTCTCACAATTTTTCTCCCTTTCTATCCCTCCCTTTATTGGGTTGGACTAGCTCAGGTTCTCTTGGTAACCACAACTAGAGAATACAAACAATTATTAGAGGCAATTGATTTGTATGAGAAGCCCCCAATACCCCTCTATTTAGTGGATGGGTTTGGGTCAAGTATCCCAGTCTGTGTGGGAGTGGAAGGGACCATAATATCACAAAATTCGCAACCTGCAAGCGGCGAACCACTCGGATGGCACATGAGCCGATCGGTTCACCCAGTGAATCGGTCATTTCATATGTTTCCCAATTGCATATGAATTGACAATTCTATTCCAATTAGCATGACATGATGTTAGTAGTAATCCCTGATGCAATGGAATTGCACCATGAACCACACATCTCGTTAAGCAAGACGATCATCTCACGGCCCCTAGCCGATCGGTTCACTAGGTGAAGTAGTCATTTGGTGCTCCAGTTCATGCAGAACTCAGCGAATACGATATCCAATCAACCTTACACTCCAACCGATCGTTTCATCACATGAGCCGATCGGTTGGGAGTCCAGTCAGTTGATTTGTTGCTTGAATTGAATACCTATACACTTTATTAATCAATCCAAATATAAATCATTAAACTTCTCTTATAGGTTAGTTCCTATGTGTGTGACCCTATAAGTCTCATATTACGTTGGCAATAAATATCCATAACCAATTATGACATCACCCAACCAATATGCCTAATTGCACATCAATGTTGTGCAAGTAAACGAAAAGTTGGAGAATAACTTCAACCTACAATCTGTGTTTGATGTAATAGTGTTTGTATAGCTCCTTTGTCACAAATATCTAGATTGAACTGAAGGCATAAAATAGTCATCCTCTTCAACATTCATTCTATCTTCCTTGAATCAGAGTAGACTGTTTGAGATATATCTAAGCTCAATATCACATATTGACTTGCATGTGCATGGTCATGCATTCCTCAGTCTTTCTTATCAAGAGGCCTAGGTTATCATACTCCTATAGGAGGGACAAATCCCATCTACATCACTCACAATCATCCCCATGTGTCAAAGTGCACCCAGTCATCACCTTTATGGAAACCCTTATTCAAGGTTACGATGGATGATGTCAAAGCACACTGACAACATGTGATGAGTGTAGTGACACATGTGATGAGTGTAGTGACTTTAGGTCTTAGAACCAAAATCACCACCAATACTACGAGAGCTAACTATGGCTACCATTATAATGGTTTCCATGTGTCACTCTCATGGTGGGTCTATCTGATACATTGTTCTCTAACATGTATCTATGTGTTTGGTTTGATATCACATATCATGACTGATGAGATTATGTCATCAACCAACACACATTCTAGTCTTATGTATTATTGTTGTTTACATAGCTTCCATAGCACTAGCTAAGTTGGGACATAACAACAGTGTATACTCTTCACAACTGTATGATCCCATTGTTCAGGTCCTCAACCCAAAGAGATACATCATTGAGTAATGTCATCCTTCCAACATTTATTATGTTACATTATTATCTCATAATTGAATAGAACATAATAATCAAATCATCTACAAGTTATGCCATTACAATCATCACATGATTGGCTCTTTGGGCATACATACCAACAGTTACTGTCAACCTATATAGACATATAAGAGGCTGCCTTAGAGATATTATTGGTAACTTGTACTATTTTCCAGGTTATCAACTCTACAATGCTAGAAAAATAAGTTATGTGGGTATTCTCTTGTATAAACCAGTTGGTGTGATAAGGAGATCAAAAGGACAACAAGATGCCTTTTCTAAATCCTAGATGCAGGTTAGAAGTAGTTCTGGTTGTTAAAGAAGTAGAAATTCTAGAATAATCATGCAGTCATAAAAAACAAAATAAATTATTTTGTACATAATAGAAAGGTAGCTATAGTACCAGGAAAGTTTAAGGAAGTAATGAAGAAATACATGCAGTCATGCATATGGCATAAGTTTTGTAGATAGAGGCATTTCATCCATGAATATCCCAATACAAAGAGGTGTGTTGTTGAGGCCTAATGTGTATTTCCCAACTGAGAGTTGACACATCCTTATGCATTACCTATTCCAGGAAGTTCAAACTCAAAAATATTGTAGCTAATCATGTTGGTAGGATGTTAAACTCAATGGAGATGCCTACATGACATAATGAACATCATCTGCATCATTGTATGATCACAAAATGAGTCACAAGATATGCAACTATGCATGAAAGTGAAGGCTTACTATAAAGATGACATCTTGTTGCTAGATGGTTGAGTAATGAATTACTCACCATTGTATCTTTAGGATGAAAGTAGTTTTTGATGCTCGTTGCACTTGTGGCTATCTGTCTTGCCATTGTTTGTTGAGTACACCTGCTACTACATGGCTGGGATGAAATTAGTTCTCTTCTGAGTGTGATCTTGGATTGCAGTGTAAAGAGTCATTTACTTATGAATTTGTGATTTTATTGTGAGACAAATACATGTGGGTGGCGATGATTATCTTTGAATCTTTTCTATCATCAGATAACAATTTTCAACTTTCATTATCGTGTAAATAGTCAAGTGGTCATCATGGTTTTCTACATGAACCATCATGATGAAGTGGATAGGGTTCCATGTAGAATCTAGAATGTGTGGGACATAGCATTGACAGTTAACAAGTAGAGTGTGATAATAGAGAACGGACTAAGGCATAGTTCTCTTCTAAACTATTTGATAAAAACTTGAAAAAATATTGAAAAAATATAAGAAGAGAGAGAAATGAGGATTGAGTATTTTGAAATGGCTATATTCAAAAGGGTTAGTAAGTGAGGAAAATGTCACAATTGTAATTGTGATAAATTATTTGCTCTTTTGTAGTAGTATAGATTAGACGTCTGAATTATGTCCATTTTGTTCTCTATTAGAAAAAAGAAGATAGATCAACAAAAATGCTAACCTGATTTGCAGGGGAGGGTGACACATGCTTGATGCTGGTTTGAGGAGGGGAAAAGGGCAATGTGGTAGAGCATTTATTGAGTAGTATGTGGAGGTGACATAGTGATTGGTGGATATAGAATGAGTGGAATAGGGCAAAAGTGATGGGAGAGAATAAGTGGACCCCTTACTCTCTGTAGAGGAAAAAATGAGAGAGAGAGATTATAGAAGTATTAAAAGGGAGATGAGGAATGTAATGAGTAATGAGAGAGGAGGGAAGTGGTGATAGACTTGATGAGAGAAGTAAAAGAGGGAGAGAATAGAACTGAGATAGGAAGTAATAGAACTAGAGGAGAGAATGTGGAATGAAATAATGGAAAGAGAAGAGGGAGAAAGTGAGGAGTGAAGTAATGGCTGATATGTGAGAATTGCAGAGGGAAGTAATAGAACAAGAAGGGAGAAGTGAGGAGGGAAGTAATACAAGAGAGAGAATGAATTTCTTGAAAAAGCATGCATGTGATCATCAAATGAAGTTTCAAATCTCTATAAAGATGTGTATATAGAAAAATAGTAGATGCATGAGCCCAAGTAAGAGGCACCACTCATGAAAAAGTACATCCATAATCACAAAAATGCTAGAGCCAATTAGTAGGTGCATGAGTCCAATAATAGTGCATTTAAAGAAAAGCATGCAGATCATCACCAAAATGAGCTGTGATACATGAAAAGCATGCACATAATTAACAAAAATAGACATCAACACAAGAGAATGTGCACACCATATGTGAAATACCATACACATATAGAAAAATAGAAAGCATATGAGCCCAAAGAAAAGGCACATTTCATGCAAAAATATATGCATAATCACTAAAAGGAGGTGCATTGCAAATAAAGCATGCACGTAATCACCAAAAGAGGTACCATATCTCCAATAGAAAACACACACTTAGGTAAAATATGATACACATATAGAGAAATAGTACATGAATGATCCAAAGTAATAGGAAAATCTCATGTACATTTATCCTCATAATCACCAAAAAGATGTGCAAAATCTCTGAGTGTAATAGAAAAATAAGTGTACATGTCCAAAGAAAATGTGCATTTCATATAGAAACATGTGTGGAATCACCGAAAAGAGGGACATTGCATGTCAAGTATGCACGTAGTCACCAAATGGATGCACCAAATCCCCAAAGGATGCACACACCTTAGCCTAAATATGATGTGCATAGAGTAAAAACGTAGGAGCATGTGCCCAAGAAATACACACAATTCATGCAAAAATATGCTCTTCATCACTAAAAGGAGGCACCAAATCTCTTATTATTATAGAAAAATAGTAGGCACATGGGTTCAAGCAAGATGCCCATTTAATAAAAAACAAGTGTTTAATCACTAAAGGGGCTTCAATACATGTAAAGAATGCATGTAATCGCTAAAGGAGGAGTCAAATCACCAAAATGATGCACACTTGGTCAAAATATTATGTGCATATAGAAAAATATCTAGGCACATGATCCCAAGGAAGAGGGGTATTTTAAGCAAAAATATGCCCATAATTACTAAAATGAGGCACCAAATCTCATATTATTATAGAAAAATAGTAGGTGCGCGAATCAAAAGAAGATGCACATTTTATGAAAAAAAATTGTGTAATTATAAAAAAAATGTGTAAAAACTATATGCAATTACCAAAAGTAGGTGTCAAAATTAAAAAGGATGCACACTTCTTAGCCAAAATATGATGCATGTATAGAATTGTAGGTGCATGAGTCCAAGGAAGAGGCATTTTTCATACACAAAACATGCATGTAATCACCCAAAAGAGGTGCAATGTATGTAAAGGATGCACAAAATCGCCAAAACTAGGCGTCAAATCCTTAAAATCATGCACACATCTTAAGCAAAATATGATGCACATATAGAGAATTATAAGTGCATGAGCCCAACAAGAGGCACATTTCATACTAAATAATGTGCGTAATCACTAATAGGAAGTGCCAAATCTTTGGCTTGAGACCAAACAAGAGTCGTGTTTCATATAAAAGTATGCACACAATCACCAAAAGACATTTTATGCAAAAGCATGTGCGTAAACACTGTTGCTTCCCTCCTATTAAAATCATGTGTGTAATTAAGAAGATGAGGCGTAAATCTCTAGCTATTATAGAAAAATAATTAATGCATGAGACCACAAAAGATGCATGTTTAATGCATAAGCATGCACCTAATTACAAAGGAGGCACCTTTCATGCAAAATCATGTGCATAATCCCTACTACTTCCCTCCGCTCCCTGCATTAATTTTTCCTCTCATATCATCACTCCCCTCCTCTCCAATAGAGAAAGAGTGAGTGTGAGACAAATAGATAGATTGTGCAAGGGTAGGAGAGGGTTAGAGGGGGAGAGAGGCATGTGGTAAGGGATGGAATACGGTATGAAGGGTGACATGTATGTGTGTGAGAGAGAGAAAGATGGTAGGTGGGGTGGCAGGTGGTAGGGGAGATGAAAGATGGTGGGGGGAATGGACAACCTTGGTTGAGCTAGGAAAGTGGTTTCCCCCTGCGTCAAAATTAGAAGGGTGTCAAAAAAATTAAACCCATAGAGTAAATACATAGTGGTATCATCCATACACAAAGAAACCATGTTAATTGTATCCCCCTCATCTACATATCCCCTATAACTATATATGTATGTCTCTATAGTGAGATTCACTCTTCTAATGTATGAAAGGACCATCCATCCAGTCAGTAAATCCCTTTAACAAGAGAGGCAAGCCCTCAATCAAGAGAAGTCATCATGCCATAGCCATGTTTTGTGAGGTTTCTCTTTGCTCTATTAGTCTCTTTATACACATACTTACAATGCCATTTGTGTATGTGCAAAAAAATGATACTCAAAATGCCTTTTGTATTGTTGAGACCCAAACCCGAATAACCAACCAAACCTTGGTTACAAGGTCGGACCTCGAAGGAGTAACCCCAAGCAAAAAATGGAGACTAACCTTAAATGACAAAATTGAAATGATAAATTATCAATCATTCAATTAGAAACCTTCTAGTCATGAGGAATATAAAGTAAAATTTCTCATTAACATGACAATTATAAATAGCATGAATTTACTTTAGGTCATTCATAACCATAATTATGTACATTCACTTCTCGTAAAAATGTTCATCTTATATGCAAAATGTCTTTACAAGTCATGCATGTATACATAAAACCTAGAATACACAAAATTTAGGGGCACGATGAGGGAAGGGGAGCGATGGAGAAAGAGATCAAGATGCACTAGGGAAAACCCTAGAAGATGTTAACGGGAGGAAAGGCAAGGAGCATGACCTTAAGGTGAAACAGATCTCAAGGACAACATTTGCATCTTCCACAGAGTCAGTTGAGAGGAGGTGTACTCCGTCTCCAAGAGGAGGAGTGGGTCACACACACCAGCACCTAGCAGAGCTTGGTATAGACTTCACCTACATGGGGATGTGAGGTGTATCTTCTATTCCCCATGAGGATCATCCAATCGGTATGGAGATGGAAACTTCCATTAACAGGAGCAAACATAATTACATAGATGACGGGAACACTTTTTTGGCTGACAAAACACCTCCTTAGATGAGGAAAATATTTACTCAAGTTGTCATTGGATCCAATAAGGGAGGCACGACATACCCTTGTTTCATATAAGACAAACTTGAAGAAATTATTAATCCCAAAGTCAGTTGAGAGGAGGTGTACTCCGTCTCCAAGAGGAGGAGCGGGTCACGCACACCAGCACCTAGCAGAGCTTGGCATAGACTTCACCTACGTGGGGATGTGAGGTGTATCTTCTATTCCCCATGAGGATCATCCAATCGGTATGGATATGGAAACTTCCATTAACGGGAGCAAAATAATTACATAGATGATGGGAACACTTTTTTGGCTGACAACACACCTCCTCAGATGAGGAAAATATTTACTCAAGTTGTCATTGGATCCAACAAGGGAGGCGCGACATACCCTTGTTTCATATAAGACAAACTTGAAGAAATTATTAATCCCAAAGAAATTGAACTAGTAAATGAGAGGGGATTTCTAGAAATTTTTGTGGCTCCTGAAGCAGAAGATATCTTGATCATACCATATAAATATGTTGTTATAACCAAGCTACTGGATAGATCTGTAGGTTTCCTCGCTATGGAGGAGTGATTGAAACTCCTCTAGAGACCTACAGGAAGGATGGAATTCTTTGAACTGACTAACCAATACTATGTGGTTCAGCTCTCCAACAAGAGAGATCACTTCAATGTCCATACTAGGGGCCCTTGGTCCTTGCTTGGAGGTTGCCTCATGGTGTGGCCATGGGATGGCTATATTAATCCAACTACTGGTATACCAGATCATATTGTTACTTGGATGAGAGTTGTTGAACTTCCTCTACATTACCATCACAGAGAGATCTTCGAGCGTATTTGCCAGGACATTGGTAGATCATTCGACCAATCAAACAAGAAGCAAATTCGCGAGACTGGCTGATGAAATTGATACAAGCAAAACTATACATCTGATCATCCTTATCAACGTTAGAGAGTACAAAATAGAGTATGAATATTTACCAAATTCATGTTTGGAGTGTGGGAAACTTGGCCATATGGTGAAGGAATGCAAACATCAAGACAACGACACAGGAGACGCCGGCAGTCTCATCAGTAGGAGAATAGTGAGGACACATGGGTCAGATGGGTCGAGGAGGAGGAGAAATGATAGGTGTATTATGGAAAAAAGATGTTGATGAGTTGGCCAACATGAAACAAAGATGCAAAGAAAAATCAACAGAAAGGGAAAGGAAACATGAATAAATATCAAGTTATAAGTGAAGAAGATGAAGATGTAGAGGAGATATCTGAGGTCTCCCTAGAGCAAAGAAATGTTGCAAAGGAAAGTGTAGCTGGCTCGAAGGTCTGGAGGAAGAAATAGAAGATTAACAAGGAAAAGGGGGATCTGTTGAAAGACAAGACAAACCAAAATGATCACAACAAGCAGAGCATCCAACACAATGCCACCAAAACTCATGTCGAACCAACACAAAAGGTGGTTTATGTTAGTAACAAGGAGAACAATCACATCATGGTGAACCCAATAGGCGATGAGGTGATCAAGTGAAGATGTAAGGAGGGTGAAATGTTGAAGGACTTGGAGATTGAGATGAGCCTCAATGAAGGTAGTGTTGCTAATGCAGATACTAATACATAGCTAATCAATGCAGGCGGGAAAGAAAAGGAGAAGCGAACAAGGGGAGGAGGTCAGCCCACACCGGTCATTCACCCATATAGCACAAGAAGCAAGGTGAGGAGAGGGACTGATGAGAAAGGAGGTGTTGTTGGCACCCAATGTTAATTACCACTGCTATATCCATTTGTTATTATTAATACAATGGTTTGGAACATAAGAGGCGTCGGTAAGGCTAAATCCAGAAGTGCTCCTAAAATGTTGGTTAGCAGGCAAAAGACTAAAGTGGTTACCATTATTGAACCATGCCTCTTTGGTGTAGAGGCTGACACAGCCATCTGTAAGGAGTGGGACCCAAGAGCGAATCCACTCCCCACTAAAAATTTGAAGAATAAAACATCCATTCCAAACACACTCAAAGGTATGCTGGAATAGGTGTAAGGTTTTGAAATTTCAATAGATGGTATTCAAAACAACCAAAGTGTAGCAATGGAATTAAATATATGACTATATTCAATTTTCATAAAAGAATACAAAAGTACATCATAATCTCCCATAAGGGTTTACATGTACAATACAACATAAGAATCTAAGTAGAGGGAACTCTAAACTACTTCAAATATGTCTCCAAACAACATGTCCAAGAGCTAGGTCCATGTTGGAAGCTATGTTCTCCTTGGTCGTGCTCAACACCTCGATCTAAACCTGGGTGGTTGGGAAAACACTCAGCAAAAGGGAAATGAAAACAAAGTATGTGTCAAAAAATATGATTGGGATATCAAGGAAAAGAAAATATATAAATAAAAGGCTAGTTTTCAACATAAGATGAAGATTTCAAGAATATGAGGTATAATCAAATAGATGCTTGCCATAACAAGAAAATAGTAGAAGATTGGCATGCCTATCAATATTGACTACATTAACTAAGTAGGGTTGAGGATCCTACCAAACCTCAACCTATAGGTGAGGGGAGAATTAATACATTCCCAGCCACCTACACATATTTTTATGGGGAAGAATAAGGCATTCCCTAAGGTGAATTAATACATGCCCTATGTATGGGTGGATGTACATAAGTACCACTACTATAGCTAAATAGTCCATAAAATCAACATACTAGAAAAGAAATTATGGCAAGTAAAAACATCATATCAATTAGAACATGGCAGTGGAGTACAAAACCCAAACAAAAGAGAAACAATACTGATTTAGAGGCATATATAACAAAGGATTCAAGAATAGAAGATTTAGGGTTCATTTAAGCCTCATTAGGAAAATATAAGGTTTCTTTTTCAAATATCCCATCTTAGGGTGTAAGAATGTGCATGCCTCTCTCAATGATATCAATTACTAACTTTCACAACTTTATTAGGTCCAAGTTCCACTTTGCCTATTTTCAATGTATTAACATGTATTAGAGTACATAATGCACGTTAATGTATAGAAACCCTAATTTTAGAACTTTTTGAGCAAAACTCGTATTTAGACTCTAAAAATCTCACCAATGATCTTATTAGATCTTATTACATTCTCTTGATCAAGAAAATATATTTTTATGTTAATTTTGGAGTTATGATGATTAAGATGTATTTTTTTATGGATTTTATGTATTGAAATCATATTCCAAAATCACCCTTTATCAAACCTCTAAATCAGACCTTGAAAATAGTTTTATTAGATATAGATTAATTTTCCAATTCCAAATCATATTTATTTGTCATATTTGGATAAGCAGATTAAAAGATATGAATTTTTCAATGTGAACCAATCATGAAATGACAAGTCAAAAATCTTCGAGAGAGAGAAAGAGTGAGAGAGATAAAACACCATTTGACCCAATATCATGGTTGGATATGCATAGGTAACCAAACTAGATCTTCTAGAGAAGGTAAAATAGCAAGAAACCAAAACCCTATAAGAACATGGTAAATAGAGACGGAGATCATCGATTTTAAACATAGAAGCATGGGTTTTAAGCATGTAGTAAGCAACATATGAGAAGGGGGTTAACAAAACTCGCCTATAGGGAAGGTGGAAAAGTTCAAATAGAAAGATTCCCGAGCTAGAGAGGCCATTTTCTCCAACAAAGCTCCTATCCCAAGCAAGAAGTACCTTCTCCACTCTAGAGGTGAAAAACCCCAGCAAAAGAACATGGAGTTGTGGTGTTTAAGGGTTCTAGGTGGGGTTTCACCATGGAAGACTATGGTTTTGACATGTAAGAAGGTGGGATGAAGACAAATAACATGAAAATAGGTAAGGAAAGGAGGAAACTTACTCGTTTTTGGTCAAAATTGCCAAGAAGGAGCTTTAGAAACCCTAAATAGAGCAAATTTGGAACCCTAGGAGCCTTCTTCACCAAGGTAAGCACTCTCTTTTACCTTGGGACAACACCTTCATGGATAAATAGAGTAGTAATGATTCTCTAAGCTGGATGAAAGAGAAGGAGAGCAAGATTTTTTGAATTGGGAGGTGGGAAGGGGTAGACATGGCTTTATAAAGAAGGGGGCAAGCATGAGGTGTCTATGGGACTTTCCATGTGTCCTTAGCCTAGGGCTTCATGGCCATGCAAGAGGGAAGCTCATAGAGACTTCTTGTATGTCAAATGTTGGTTATAAAGGCCCATGGAGACTTCTAGGCCATCCCCACCATCCTCCAATTAAAGAAATAACCCCATTGGTTGATAGCTTTTAAAGATAAGCTCATTTATAAAGAGGGTAATCCCTAAAATGCCCATAGAGAGAAACAACTTCAAACCAAGGTGCAACTAGGTGACCCATGGTTCAAAATATTTAGAATGGTAAGTGAATATCTAAGGATTATAATGCATGTGATAATTTGCAAAGAAAAACTCTCAATTGGGTAAATTGCAGAAAAGTCCAGAATGTACCTAAAATTGCATAACTTGTACAAACAACAACCAAATTGAACCAAATTTGACACTTAGACTCATTTTATGATTTCAAAAATCATAAAAAAGTTATATCAAGGTTTAGAGAACTTAATTATGGTAATTAATCTTTTTTAATACATTAAGCAAGGTTTGTGGCCTTGCACTTCTAGCACAAATTAATGTACCATTGTTCCACTTAAGTGGTGATTTTGCATTTTAGATCCTTAAATAAGCTTTCAGTGAGGTATTTGTGCATAAAACCTTCCATTGGTATAATTATAGAACAATTGTTCACCAAACCACTACAAATTTCACAGTTTAAACATTAAGGCCAAAAAGGATAGAAAGGAAAGGAAAAGCTTGGAAAAGGGTCATAAAGAGAATATGTCCAACTTTCAGTATGTTACAACACTCCATCTCTTAAAAAGGATTTCATCCTTAAAATATCAAACAAAAAGAGAAGGTGAGTATGCAACATCCCAACACTAAACTCCCAGGTTGTTGCTATAAAATTTCCACCAAGACTTTCACTAACTCAAACTCCTTGTTTTTCAATTGCTTAACTTGGGAGTTCAAAATCTTCTTAAGCAACTCCATATAGGTTAGGTTCTCATGGATTACTAAGGGTTCTACTATTAATATATCTTTTAATATTTTTGAATTATTATCACTATATTTATTATGACATTACATCATCCTCATTATTCTTTTAAGTGTGTCTCATTATATTCAAAAGAGTTATATTTCATTATTATCCTTGAAACCACATATATTTATTATTTACCTCATTATGAGTTTTAGCACAATTATAGTTCATTCAATTATCTCAATATTCATTATTATATCTGATCATTATATTTAATCATTTGGATTTAGTCTTCCTTATCAACATATTGAATTATAACATATAGTTTTGCATGAACTAAGACATTTTATCCAAAAAAATTACAATTAATCCAAATAATGTCATATTAATTACTTATATCTATATTAAATATTGTCACATTATTATTGATTATGCACATTTATGTGAGTCTTGTTACTTCTTATCCATATTGAAGTCATTATATGTATTTTATTGATCAAGGTGGGACATATTACATATTAATAATTTGATTCACGTACTAAGTAATAATTAGGTGATTTAATTAGGTGTGTATTAGAGAACAAGGTGATATACATTTCATATTGATGACTTGATATATATATATATATATATATATATATATATATATATATATATAGGGTTAGGTGATTATACATCATTTATGTGTATTGTGGTATGTTATCTTCCTATGACACCTAATGTCACTTATGTGTCATGAATGTCATTATGGATGTATATTTTAAGGTTAGATTATTACAACTTAGGGTTTAGCTCATTATGATCATTATTCATCACCTATACATTCTTAGTATGCATTAAGTCCAATATTAGGTTACAATTATCTTTCTCATCATATCATTTGGGTTTATTAATCCAAGACATGGTTAGCATCATGTGTACCCACTATTAGTATTATATGTGAGTTACTCATATTAAGTGCATTAGATATTCATTAGGGTTCAAACATGTGAACTATTCATTAGATGACCATTATATGTTCTTCAGGATACCAACAAGCATGTCAAATTATAACTATGACTTATTTGGTCAACACTAAGGATCCAAGCAAACTATCCTCCTAATCATGGAGTTAGGGTTTCTAGAGTCAGTGTGGCTAGATTTCTGTATGTTACATGACTCCATTTCCTTAAAAAGGATTTCATCCTTGAAATCTAACTACCCAAACATCATCAAACCATATACTCTTCACCCCTTAAAAGGTTTGACCTACCAAGCCAAACTAATCTAGAGGTAAAAGGGTGAGTCTAACTAAGCCATGTACAAGATCCATCATGCTTCCACTGTGCACCCTGATTGCTTACTAAACACCAAAATTCAAAGTCTAGGCTCTAAGGGATAGACTATCCAACATGTGGTTCTAGGGGACATAAGAGAACTATATTGGGCATCCATCCTCAAACAAGTCACTACACTTGAAAGACAAGGTCAGCATATTAGGTTCTTAGGATTATCCAATTTAGGTGCATATGTCTACTAGTATCTATAGGCATGCTATTTTGGACAGTCAGTGTCAACTCAATCTAGGCAGGTATCATATGGATCCGAGAATCCTCGTAAACCAAGCTAGTGGTGCGGAGGAAAATCTTGCCAACCCCTAAACCGTGATCCTTTCTAGACACCTTTGTTTTCAACTTATGCCCTAATAACTACCTAAAAGGCTTATCACATTATGATTAACTAAACATGTTTCTAATGTGAAACTCTTATGATTCTAAATCAATCTTTCATTATCTCAAGTGTAGCATAGATCAACTCTAGGGCAAACATGTTACTTAAAGAGGAACTATATGAGGTAAGGGTTCTAATTAGGGAGACAAAATTGAAATAGTCAGATTTCAACTACCATGGGCTCTAATACCATGCTTTAAGGAGTGGGACCCCAGAGGGGATCCACTCCCTACTAAAAATTTGAAGAATAAAACATCCATTCCAAACACACTCAAAGGTATGCTGGAATAGGTGTAAAATTTTCAAATTTCAATAGATGGCTTTCAAAACAACCAAAGTGTAGCAGTAGAATTAAACACATGGCTATATTCAATTTTCACAAAAGATTACAAAAGTACATCATAACCTCCCATAAGGGTTTACATCCATGATAAACATAATGATATAAGTAGAGGGAAGTCTAAACTACTTCAAATTTGTCTCCAAGCAACATCTCCAAGAGCTAGGTCCATGTTGGAAGCTATGTTCTACGTGGTCATGCTCAACACCTCAATCTAAACCTGGGTGGTCGGGAAAACACCCAACAAAAGGGAAAGGAAAACAAATTATGCGTCAACAAATATGAATATGATATCAAGGAAAAGAAAACTTGTAAACAAAGGCTAGTTTTCATCATAAGATGAAGATTTCAAGAGTATGAGGCATAATCAAATAGATGCTTGCCATAACAAGAAAATAGTAGAAGATTTGCATGCATGATTAATATTGACTACATTAACTAAGTAGGGTTGAGGCACATACTAGACCTCAACCTATAGGTGAGGGGATAATTAATACATTCCTAGCCACCTACACATATTTTTATGGGGGAGAATAAGATATTCCCCAGGGAAAATTAATACATGCCCTATGTATGGGTGGTTGTACATAAGTACCACTAATATAGAAAAATAGTCCATAAAATCAACATGCTAGAAAAGAAACCATGGGAAGTAAAAGCATCATATCAATTAGAACATGGCTGTGGGGTACAACACCCAAATAAAAGAGAAACAATATTGATTTAGAGGCATATATAACAAAGGATTCAAGAATAGAAGATTTAGGGTTCATTTGAGCCTCATTAGGGAAATATAGGGTTTGGTTTGCAAATATCCCAACTTAGGGTGTAAGAATGCACATACCTCTCTTACTGATATCAATTACTAACTTTCACCACTTTAATTGAGTCCAAGTTCCACTTTGCCTATTTTAAATGTATTGACATGTATCAGAGTACATAATGCACATTAATGTATAGAAACCCTAATTTTAGAAAAAATTTAGCAAAACTCATATTTAGACTCTAAAAACCTCACCAATGAACTTATTAGGTTCTCCTGATCAAGAAAATATATTTTATGTTAATTTTGGAGTTATGATGATTAAGATGTAATTTTTAAGGATTTTATGTATTAAAATCATATTCCAAAATCACTCTTCATCAAACCTCAAAATCAGACCTTGCAAATATTTTTATTATATAGAGATTAATTTTGTGATTCCAAAACATATTTATTTGTAATCTTTGGATAAATGGATTAAAATATATGAATTTTCAATTTCAACCAATCATGAAATGACAAGTCAGATTTCTTCGAGAGAGATAAAGAGTGAGAGAGAGATAAAACACCATTTGACCCAAGATCAGTGTTGGAGATGAATAGGTAACCAAACTAGATCTTCTAAATAAGGTAAAATAGTAAGAAACCAAAAACCCTAGAAGAACATGGTAAATAGAGATGGAGATCATCGATTTTAAACATAAAAGCATGAGTTTTAAGCATGTCATAAGCAATATATGAGAAGGGGTTAACAAAACTCACTTCTAGGGAAGGTGGACAAGTTCAAGATGAATGATTCTTGAGCTAGAGAGGTTGGTTTCTTCAACAAATCTCCAACGTCGAGCAAGAAGTACCTTCTCCACTTTAGAGGTGAAAACCCCTAGCAAAAGAACATGGAGATGTGGTGTTTAAGGGTTCTAGGTGGGGTTTCACCATGGAAGGCTATGGTTCTGACATGGAAGAAGGTGGGAGGAAGACGAACAACATGAAAATAGAAAAGGAAAGTAGGAAACTTACTAGTTTTTGGTCGAAATCACCAAGAAGGAGCTTTTGAAACCCCAAATAGAGCAAATTTGGAACCCTTGGATCCTTCTTCACCAAGATAAGCACTCTCTTTTACCTTGGGACAGCACCTTTGTGGCTAAATAGAGTAGGAATGATTCTATAAGCTAGAGGAAAGAGAAGGAGAGCAAGAGTTTTTGAATTGGGGGTGGGAAGGGGTAGACATGGCTTTATAAAGAAAGGGGAAAGCATGAGGTGTCTATGGGACTTTCCATGTGTCCTTAGACTTGGGCTTCATGGCCATGCAATAGGACAACTCATAGAGACTTCTTGTATATCAAGTGTTAGTTCTAAGAGACCATGGAGACTTCAAGGCCATCCCCACTGGATGTTGTCAAGAGTGGGACCCAGAGGGGATCCACTCCCTACTAAAAATTTGAAGAATAAAACATCCATTCCAAACACGCTCAAAGGTATGATGGAATAGGTGTAAAATTTTCAAATTTTAATATATCATATTCAAAACAACCAAAGTGTAGCAACAGAATTAAATAAATGACTATATTCAATTTTCATAAAAGATTACAAAAGTACATCATAATCTCCCATAAGGGTTTACATGTAAGTTAGTGAGAGAAAGCTCTGGCTTCTCTCTAGAAGTTTCCATCTGGTTCTCGTCGTCCCCCGAGCTGCTCCCTTCCCCCCAGGTGATCTCCGACAACCTCTCCTCTCAAGCTAAGGTAACCTCTTGCTTTGGTTTGTTCGGCCTGAAACATCTTCGTGGATCATCTCTCTTTCACCTCTCAATTTACACCGATTCTCTTTTGATATCCTTCTAGGGTTTCCGGGGTTTCCTAGTTTTTGTTTCCTAATCGCTCTGTTTTTCATCTTCTTCGGACATATGCAACATCATTTATTTCAATGATGATCTTCTACCGAGTTTTTTCTATCGTGGCTTCCCCTAGTCCTTCTCTAGTTTTTTAAAGTTTTAAGACACATTGTTTCTCAGTCTCTGCTGACATACCTCTTTAAATGCGGTGTTTTTCTTCAGTTCTTTTCTGACCCTTCTTTCCCTGTGAACTGTTGGATCCCATCTATTATCTGCAACATTCTCTGTAGTGATTCTCCTTCTGGTCTTGGGGTACCTCTTCCAACATCTCATTGATTACACCTCTTCATTCCCCTTGCTGGCTACTCCTCCCTCCCCAGACTCTGACGGTTTCCTAGCCTGATACAACTTAGGCGTCCACAGCTAGACTCCTTTCTAGATTCACCTAACATATCCTTTCTCATTATGAGAACCGACGATATCTTCATCCTTGCCTCTTTCTCAAAACCTAACTGCATGCAAAAATTAGGCAAAGTTAAGACTTTACGTTGTGCCCTTCAGAGTCACAAACTCCACAAATCGGATAGTCCCCCAAAAGACCCTTCTTCCCCTACCACTATGAACTCGCGCTTCCCTTTCCTTGAGCTTCATCTGACTGATCCAAAGTTCTCATCTTCCATCCCGCTCCCTAGATCTTGGATGTACCACAGATTCGATATCTCCCCTGGCATCTGTATGATAAACATCGGTCATCGATCTTTTCAGGTAACGATATCACAGTCTCCTCCTGAGGACTCCATCTGGGAAAAAAAACCCCTTTCTCCTTATCTCTGATGGCTGGCCAGAGATGCGATCTGAACTCAAACTTCAGCCAGAATGGTCTTTGTTCCTTCAACCTTATGCAGATCGTACCCTCCGTGCTTGGGTCAGAGACTTCAACCATCAATCCCCACCTGCTCTCGCTTTTCTTTACAAGAAATATGACCAGGTCAGCTCGTCGTCTTCAGATTCAGCTGATCATCTTTTTGTCAGAGCAGAATACCAACCTTATATGGGTGCTAAGTCTACGCCCATCTCCATCTCTTCCGGGTCTGAAGATAATGAAGAAGAGGTTTCATCTACCTTGCTGCAACCAAACAGCTCCATAGCAGAAAGGTACAAACTCTTTCCCTCTCCTTCTCCTTTGCTTAAATATAAGGTCCCGAATCACAAACTCACTTCTCTCTATAAAACCATTGTGCAAAAACCTCCCCAGAATAGCGAAATCATTCCAAAGGACCTTGACCTACTCAATCTTTCCTTTCCGGTTCTGGGGAAAGCAAAATCCTCCCCACTCATCATTGACAATTTGGAGAAAAACCCCTCTGACCATCTCTGGAGAAAGGTTCCCCCAAAAAAGTCCTTTAGAGCTCTTTTCTGCCGCTTCTGCCTCAGAAACAACCACTCCTCTTCCAGATGTTTCTCTCGCCTTGCATGCTTCAGGTGTGGGCGCATAGGACACATAAAAAGGCACTGCATGGAGCAACCTTCTCCAAGCAGTCTCGGACAACAGCTAAATCCACATCGCTCTCACATGCACTCCCGCTTTAGACATCTCTCTCATTTCTAAAATTGTTCAGTGGTCCCAACAAGACATCCTTCTGCCAAGAAACCCCTTTCTATGTCTGCTCATAATCATTACCTTTCAAGCAACCCGTTTGCATGCCTTGAAAATCTCCCGCCGGATCATGCAACATCCACAAACCCTAGTATCGAAAACCCAAGGTTACCTTCTTTTTCAAAACCCTACCTTTCTTCTTCAAAACCCTCATCAAGAAACCACTCCAAGCTCCCCTTTACAAAACCTTCACCCCTGCCTAAGATCCCACCTGCCAAAACGCACAAAGAAAATCAACCTTCCCCCGCCCAAACTATGAAGACTCCTGATCACCTGGAATACGCCATCGCCATGGATCTTCCTGCAAATTCGATGCGTCTTCTCAAAGTCTTCTCCCTTAGAAGTATCCTTGTTTCTATAGAAAACAACCTGGACAACAATCTCATAAATGTTCTTGACATCACTAGAGCTCTAGCTCTCCTTCTTCCCGTCCATACCATCCTCAAACCTAAAATCCTCTCGCCCACCCAGCTTATCTACATTGTCCCTGAAGGAACTCAGATAACCCATATCTTCAATCAAGTTCTTACCATTCCTTATGGATCCAGCTTCATTATGGCTCGCCTAACCAAATGGTCAGCAGACTCTGGTTCTTTTCCAGCCCCTACGGGTGGCTCCGATTGGGTTTCCATATCAAACCTTCCTCCTCATTTGTGGGAACTAGAAATCTTCAGAGGAATATCTCATTCAATTGGGGATACCCTTCAATACATCAGTCCGGAAACTCTTCATCCCACTCAATACATTAAAGCCTATTGTCTCTTCTCTGTTAAAGCTTCTATCTCCCTCCCTCCTTGCATTAACATTAGAATCGGTGAATCGATCTACCATCTCAAACTAGCAGCTGAACAACCCACCTTACATAGTTCTGCTTTTTCTGACCTCTCTTCACATCCACCATCATGGTTCAGTCCTAACAAGAGCTATAACCACTCCTCACTCACCAGACCCCCCAGACTAGAAACCAAGTTTGGACTAGTAAACCCTCAACCCTCCCTGTTAACACATACTCAGCCCAAAACAAAAAGAGAAATCGATCTCCAATTCTTCCCCTCCCTACAACAAACATCCCATCTCTAAAAAAATCCTGTCCTTCATCTTTATCCTCAAAGGAAAGCTGGCATTCTCCAGATAAAACATATCAAACCTCTGCTTTTCAAGACTCTTCTCAACACTTAAAGGATAACTCCCTGCAGAGTGAGGAACCGAAGAGCCCTCTTCAGAAAACAAACACAAGCTACATCCAAAAGATCCTGCAGCCCGACCTCTCTTTCAACAATGGATCAAGTATCTCAAACAGGGCTAAGAAAGGTAATTCTCCTTCCCCCTCTATCTGTTTTGATTCTGTGGCATCATCTCTTTCTATATCTACATCCTTAAAAAATAAAGTTCAAAATAAGCCTGATACTATAGATGAAATAGCCTCTTGGTCTAGTTTAAAAAGTTTTTCTTCATTTGCAAATAAGATTGGTTTCGGCTTTGAAAAGGAAAATGATGCACAACATATCGTAAATGACCTTGAATCTTATATGGGCTGGTCTAACAGACGTGTTTAGTCTTGCCTTTCTTTCTATTGGCCTTCCTCTGTTTTTCTTTTTAAATGAAAATCTCTACTTGGAACATCTGTGGAGCTTCTAACTTACAAAGAAGAAAAAAAATCCGATCACATATTTATAAAAATAAAATAGACCTTATTTCTATTCAAGAAACAAAGACCTTCATCACCCCTTTTGCTCTCAAAACGATTGGAGGAAATAGAATCACTAACTGGATTCAACTTCCTCCCAAGGGCTTCAAAGGTGGCATTCTTGTGGGTTACAACAACCAGGCCCTTCTGCTACAAAATTCCTCAATCCTTAACTTTTCGATTACTATTGATTTCAAAAATCTTTCTGATGACTTCTTTTGGTCTTTCTCTGGCATTTACGGAGAACCAGGACATGACAAATCCCTCTTTCTTGAGGAATTAAACTGCCTCTTCATAAAATATCACAATTTACCCTGGATCTTGGGTGGGGACTTTAATCTAGTCACTCAAATCTCTGATAGACATAACTCAAATACTTCCCCTTCCCCCTTATCAGCAGCAGACAAAAAATTTAAACAAATGTTATCTGACTACTCTCTTATCGACCACACTCCCTCAAACGCCTCTTTTACTTGGTCTAGAAACCAAACCTTTGCCCGACTAGATCACTTCATATGTTCAAACCCTTGGGAGGACAAACATCCTCTCTCGTCTATATACATTGCTCACAGAACCATCTCCGACCACTTTCCCCTTATCATGGACACAATTTCTACCTCTTGGGGATCCCGCCCTTTTAGATTTGAAAATAACTGGCTTCAAAATGATAGTTTCAACTCTTCCTATCTTGCTACATGGGATCTTGCTTGCTCTCAATCAACAAACCTGGGACTTCATATTTTGAAAAATACAAAAAAAATCAAAAAACATATAAAAAACTGGTTGACCAATAATCCCTCGACCCTGTTGGATGATAAAAAAACCTAGAAGACCATCTTTTGCTTTTAGAAAAAGATCCCTCAGCTGATCCGACTCAAATCCTATCCTTCAAAGCTGATCTAGAAAACATAAACAACAATATTGAAACAAAATGGAGACAAAGAGCCAAAATCATTTGGGCCAAAGAAGGAGATAAAAATACAAAATTTTTCCATAAAATTTGTAATCAAAATTTCAGAAACAACTACATATCACATCTTAAGATTAATGGAAGCCTCACTTCCCACAAAGAAACCATCATTAGGCACATAAAAAACCATTTCCAAAATATATTCAACTCAAATCACAATCCGGCTGGTCTTGATCACTTTCATTGGCACTCCATTTGCCTAAACAAAATCCAAAATCCCCTCGACCTAATCAAACCTTTCAGTCTGGAGGAATTACAATCTGCTATTTCCGATCTAGGCAAAGATAAATCCCCTGGACCCGATGGACTCAATGTGGAATTTTACTTGGCAAATTGGAATCATTATAAGCACGATTTTCTTGCTCTTCTCTCAGCCTTTCATTCCAGTCCAAACCCCCAAAACATCATAAAATACATAAATAAAACATTCATCTCATTGATTTAAAAAAATAGCAAACTTGATTTAATCACGCATTTCAGACCAATCAGTCTTATAAATACCTCTTATAAAATCATTGCTAAAACCTTAGCGAATAGAATCAAACCTCTTATGAATGACATCATCCCTCTTAACCAATCAGCCTTCCTAAAAAACTGTAGCATCCAAGATGCCTTCTTAATGGTCAACGAAACTATCCATCTCTGCCATAAAAACAAAACTCCTCTTCTGGCTATTAAATTGGATTTTGAGAAAGCCTTCGACTTTGTTAACTAGCATTTCTTGCTTAAGACTCTAAAAGGTTTTTCCTTCCCTGATAAATGGATCTCCTAGATCTACGCTTGCATCTCCACAAACCACTTCTCTACCATCATAAACGGTGTCCCTTTTGGCTATTTCCATAATACTAATGGACTTAGACAAGGTGACCCCCTCTCTCCCTATCTTTTCATCATCCTTACTTCCCTCCTTTCCAGGATGATCCATTTGGGCGTTCAAAACAACATCATTTCTTCTCCTGAGGAATGCAAGGAAAATATTATCCAATTTGCGGATGATACCATCATCTTTTCCTCTCCTGATTTATCCTCGATTCAAAACATCTTCAGGATTATAGGCTTATTTTCCTACATATTTGGCCTCAAAGTTAACATCCAAAAATCTTCCATCTTTGGTGTTAACCTCCATCATTCCACCCTCGAGACTCTGCAAGATTTTCTTAAATGCAAATCAGAAGACTTCCCGATCAAGTACCTGGGCCTTCCCATCACTCCATACAACATCACAAATGCTATTTGCAATCCAATCGTAACAAAAATAAACTCAAAACTTTCTAGCTGGGAAAACAATTTTCTTAACCTCTCGGACAGACTAACCCTTCTTAATAGTGCCATCACTCCTATAACAACACATTTCCTAAGCTGCATTCCCTTGCCCTCAAAGACCAGACATATCTTGGACAAAATTCGGAGAAAATTCCTTTGGAATAATGCCCACAAAAATGATAAATCGGGGAAACACTGTCACCTGGTCAATTGGAAAACAATCTCTGATCCCATTGACCAAGGCGGATGGGGGATTATAAACATTGAAACACACTCCCTTTGTCTGATTACCAAAATCATAGATAGCCTCACCCAAAATAAAGAAAAAATCTGGAAAAACCTCATCATGCATAAATATTATCGCTCAACACCTCCTTGGCACCAAATTAAAAGGCAATCTGCTTCCCCCCTTTGGAAATACATAAATAAAAACATCAATACTATTCAACAGTTGTTAATTACCCCTCCACACTCTCATAAAAATATCTCTTTCTGGTCAGACCATTGGTATAATAACAATTCAATTATAAACCTCAAAACATCATGGACTATTCCAAAAAAACTCATTCATATAAAAATTGACAAAGCCCTCTCCCTTATCACCAGCAAAAGATCAAACTCCTTAAAAAGATGTATCCTCTTTGTTTTAAGTCAACATGAACTCAGTAATATCTCAATCTCTTTAGAAGAAAACACATCCAATAACATCTATTGGAAATGGGGCAAAGAATATTCGGTGAAATGTGCTTACAATTTTCTTTCTTTCAGAGGTATCACCCCATCTTCATCTAAACTTTGGAAACAAAAATGGCCACATAAATATAAAACATTATTATGGCTTCTCCTCCACAATAAGCTTCTTACAGGAGAAATCATAAAAAAAGGGCTTCCAAGGACCGTTTAGATGTGTCCTCTGTGAGCAAAACAAGGATTCAACAAGTCACATCTTCTTCAAATGCCCTTTCTCTCAAATTATCATCTCACACTTCTTGCGAAATAGTCTGCCTGATCTCCAGGAATCTATTTTTCCAATTCATATTCCTCCATCTCGGATTTACAGGCAGCACAAAAGTAATGATCTATTCTCAGCCATCTGCTGGAATCTTTGGAAGGAAAGGAACTATAGGATGTTCAATAATAAGAAAAAAATGGCTAAGTCTATTCTAAATGATATCGATGCAGATCTTCACATCCTTATCAAACTGCAGGAAAAATAGCAGGTGTTTCCTAAGAGCATTCTGGTGAAGGTGACTCTGAAGCAGCAGAATCGGAAGCAGCTTTCCTTTGTGATCTAAAAGCCATGGTGGACGATGAGACGGGTGTTAGTCTGGTGCAGCAAACATAGTGACGTTCCATCCCTTGCAAGCTCAGCACTATTCGTCTCATTTCCTAGTTTGCAAAAACATTTTAAGAGGTTTGTCTTAAGGGGTGCCTCCCCCGTGCTACTTTCAGCTCATTTTCTTTCCTCTACAAACTTTATGTTGTTACTTCACATTAGCAGGTCTTCGCTTGCTGTATGTGCTTTTTCAATATATCATTACCTTCCTAAAAAAAAGGGGTTTACATGTATGATACAACATAAGGATCTAAGTAGAGGGAAGTCTAAACTACTTCAAATCTATCTCCAAGCAACATCTCAAAGAGCTAAGTCCATGTTGGAATCTATGTTCTCCTTGGTCATGCTCAACACCTTGATCTAAATCTGGGTGGTTGGGAAAACACCCAGCAAAAGGGGAAGGAAAACAAAGTATGTGTCAACAAATATGAATATGATATCAAGGAAAAGAAAACATGTAGAAATGGCTAGTTTTCATCATAAGATGAAGATTTCAAGAGTGAGGCATAATCAAATAGATGCTTGCCATAACAAGAAAATAGTAGAAGATTTGTATGCATGATTAATATTGACTACATTAACTAAGTAGGGTTGAGGCACCTACCTGACCTCAACCTATAGGTGAGGGGAGAATTAATACATTCTTAGCCACCTACACATATTTTTATGGGGGAGAATAAGACATTCCCTAGGGAGAGTTAATACATGCCCTATGTATGCGTGGTTGTACATAAGTACCACTACTATAGCTAAATAGTCCATAAAATCAACATGATAGAAAATAAATCATGGCAAGTAAAGGCATCATATAAATTGAAACATGGCAGTGGGGTACAACACCCAAACAAAAGAGAAACAATACTGATTTAGAGGCATATATAACAAAGGATTCAAGAATAGAAGATTTATGGTTCATTTAAGCCTCATTAGGGAAATATAGGGTTTGGTTTGCAAATATCCCAACTTAGGGTGTAAGAATTCACATACCTCTCTTACTGATATCAATTACTAACTTTCACCACTTTAATTGAGTCCAAGTTCCACTTTGCCTATTTTCAATGTATTAACATGTATTAGAGTAAATAATGCACATTAATGTATAGAAACCCTAATTTTAGAACTATTTTAGAAAAACTCGGATTTAGACTCTAAAAACCTCACCAATGAACTTATTAGGTTCTCTTGATCAAGAAAATATATTTTTATGTTATTTTTCGAGTTATGATGATTAAGATGTAATTTTTATGGATTTTATGTATTAAAATCATATTCCAAAATCACCCTTCATCAAACCTCAAAATCAGACCTTGCAAATATTTTTATTATATAGATATTAATAATCCAATTCCAAAACATATTTATTTGTCATCTTTGGATAAGTGGATTAAAAGATATACATTTTCAATTTCAACCAATCATAAAATGACAAGTCAAAAATCTTCAAGAGAGATATAGAGTGAGAGATAGTTAAAACACCATTTGACCCAAGATCAGGGTTGGATATGCATAGATAACCAAACTAGATCTTCTAAAGAAGGAAAAATAACAAGAAACCAAAACCCTAGAAGAACATGGTAAGTAGAGACGGAGATCGTCGATTTTAAACATAAAAGCATGAGTTTTAAGCATGTCTTAAGCAATATATGAGAAGGGGTTAACAAAACTCACCTCTAGTGAAAGTGGACAAGTTCAAGAAGAATGATTCCTGAGCTAGAGAGGTTGGTTTCTCCAACAAATCTCCTATGTCAAGCAAGAAGTACCTTCTCCACTTTAGAGGTGAAAAACCTTAGCAAAAGAACATGGAGATGTGGTGTTTAAGGGTTCTAGGTGGGGTTTCACCATGGAAGGCTATGGTTCCAACATGGAAGAAGGTGGGAGGAATATGAAAAGCATGAAAACGTGGAAGGAAAGGAGGAAACTTACTAGTTTTTGGTCAAAATCACCAAGAAGGAGCTTTAGAAACCCTAAATAGAGCAAATTTGGAACCCTAGGAGCCTTCTTCACCAAGGTAAGCACTCTCTTTTAGCTTGGGAAAGAACCTTCATGGTCAAACAGATTAGGAATGATTCTCTATGTTGGAGGAAAGAGAAGGAGAGCAAGAGTTTTTGAATTGGGAGGTGGAAAGGGGTAGACACGACTTTATAAAGAAGGGGGCAAGCATGAGGTGTCTATGGAACTTTCCATGTGTCCTTAGCCTAGGGCTTCATGGCCATGCAAGAGGACAGCTCATGGAGACTTCTTGTATATCAAATTTCGGTTCTAAAAGCCCATGGATACTTCTAGTCCATCCCAACCGTCCTCCAATCAAAGAAATAACCCCATTGGTTGATAGCTTTTACAGATAAGCTCATTTATAAAGAGGGTAATCCCTAAAATGCCCTTAGAGAGAAACACCTTCAAATCAAGGTGAAACTAGGTTACCCATGGTTCAAAATATCTATAATGGTAAGGGAATATCTAATTATTATAATTCATGTGATAATTTGCAAAGAAAACCTCCCAATTGGGTAAATTGCAGAAAAATCCAGAATGTGCCTAAAATTGCATAACTTGTACAAACAACAACCAAATTGAACCAAATTTGAAACTTAGGCTCATTTTATGATTTTAAAACACATCACAAAGTTATATTAAGGTTTAGAGCACTTAATTATGGTAATTAAGCTTGTTTAATACATTAAGCAAGGCTTAGGGCCTTGCACTTCTAGCACAAATTAATTTACAATAGTTCCACTTAAGTGGTGATTTTGCATTTGAGATCCTTAAATAAGCTTTCACTGAGGTATTTTTGCATAAACCCTTCCATTGGTATAATTATAGAACAATTTTTCACCAAACCACTATAAATTTCACAGTTTAAACATCAAGTCCAAAAAGGATAGAAAGGAAAGGAAAATCTTAGAAAAGGGTCATAAAGAGAATATGTCCAAGTTTCAGCATGTTACATCATAAAAGACCTAGGGTTTTCCAGTTCTCACTGTGTAGAATCAAGAGGCTTCTCAGGAGGTATTTGGGTTCTTTGGAACAAAAAAGAGTGAAATATGCAGGTTGTTGAGAGACATAGGTATTACATTCACTGTTGTATTAATGGAGATATGTTTGTCACCTTTGTCTATGTGTGCCCTAACTCCAGTGGTCATCCCATCCTTTGGAAACACCTTCATACCATTAGTCTGACGACTAATGAGCCATGGATTGTGATGGGGAACTTTAATTGTATGTTGTCACCGGATAAGAAGATAGGCAACATTAGATTTAACTACAATGAGGATACTAGATTTCACAATGCCCTTATTCATGCAGGTCTGGCCGATATAGGAAGCATTGGTTACAAATTCACCTATAAAAAGGCATTCTTCATTAAATATTAGATAGAGCAGTTGCTAATGCAACATGGATCCAGTCGTATACCACTATGTTCTATGAAATCCTTCCTTGAATTGTCTAAGGCCATAATCTAGTGGCTATCGAAAAGAAAAAACATGGAAAACAGCCACCTCGTTTTAAAACTAAAGCTTCCTAGAATTCAAAATAGGATTTTCATAGAGTTCTGGCATCACATTGGGACAATGGTGACTTGTTCCAAACAACATTATCTAAAGTAAAGAAACCTATCATACAATGGGATATCAAACAATCCAAAGAGGGAACCAAAGCAATGAGAACTATCATGGCTAACATAAAGAAACTACAAACGAAGATGGAAACATCATATTGTGAGAGGAAGTATACTACTTGCTCTAATTTGGAAAAAATCTCGATGATATGATCTAAGACGAGGAGGAATATTGGAAACAACATAGTCACATAAACATGTTGATCTGTGGGGACAATAATAGCAAATTTTGTCATGCATACGTGAGTAACAGAAGGTACTCAAACCTCATCTCAACACTCTACCACCCCCATGGCTCCGGGTGGAAGGCAGTGCCCTGAAAGAGCATTTCAATGAGCATTTCCAATCATTGTTTAGAAGCACCTACATTTATAACCAAGTGGAGATGGATATCCTCCTAGGAAGCTATCATCGAATGACAAATAGACAATTGATAGATATGGCTACAACTCACACTGAAGTTGAGATCTGGAGCATTCTGAAAAACCTTAACCCTTATAAGGCCATTGGCCCAGATGGAACTGATTATGTATTCATCCAAACTATCAGGTTGTTATCAACACTATCAGACATCTTGTGAATGGCAATGTGATCCCTGAAGTCTTGGGCAATTCATGTATAGTGTTGATCCCTAAGAAGAAAAACCCAACTAGATGTAGTGACCTTCATTCTATCTCCTTGAATAATACTTGTCTTAAGCTAGCATCTAAAGTCATTGTTGAACGGCTAAAGAGACATATCCCCAGATGGATTGCTCCAACTCAAATGAGCTTCATCCCAGGTTGAAAAATTTCTGATAATATTATACTTGTACATGAGATTATCCATAACATGACCTGCCAGCATGTTGCACCCTTCATGGCCATCAAAGTGGACCTATCAAAATTCTATGACTGCGTGTCTCAGCAGTTTATTGAAGATGCCATTAACAAAGCCAATTGGCCGGCCAACATTAAGAACTATGCTATGAACTCGTTGGCTAATGGTGGGACCAACATCTTATTGAATGGGGAAAAACTTCTGAGCTTCAAAGCATCTAGGGGTCTGAGGTAGGGTGACCCGCTATCCCCCTATTTGCTCATCCTATGTATGGACTTACTATCACAACTCATTGATAGGAGTGTTAGTAACAAACAATGGAAGCCTATTAAGGTTACTAAACAAGGACCTTCAGTCTCTCATATCTGTTTCCCTGGTGATATTGTTATCTTTGGCAAAGCTATTAAGGAACAGATGATGATTATCCACGATTGTTTCAAGAGATATGAAAAAGCTTCTAGACAACATATTCCATTGAAAAGACGAGAATCTTCTTCACCAATTTAGTAGATAGGAAAACAAGGATAATATGTGTTCTTGTAGTGGCATACATGAAGCCCAGGACCTAGGTATGTACCTTGGGGTACTCCTCCACAATCGGGTGAAGAAGACTACCTACACAAGCATTACAAACAAAACGGAAGGCATCGTTAACGGGTGGGTGACAAAAACACTCTCTCTTGCAGGATGTATATGCCTTTCTAAATCAGTCCTTATGACCATACTGTCCTACTCTATGCAGAAAACCAAGTTGCCACTAAGTGTGTGCAGTAATATTGATAAAATTGTGCACAAATTTATTTGGGATGGAGGCCAAAAACCAAATCCAATCTCTCTCCTGGGATTGAGTACAGTCAAAAATATTATGGAGGAGGGGGCTCAGGATCAAATCTATGAAGGACTGGCACAAAGCCCTATTAGGGAAGAATGTGTGGGACCTAATATCATGCAGACAACCTTTGTGTAAGGAGGGATTACTAAGGGAGTACTATAACTTCAAAGGTCAACTAGGAGCTCATGCCACACCTTTTTGGCATGCTATATATGATTGCAAGGATTTCCTCACCTCAAACACTATCAAAATCATCAACAATGGAGACAGTACTTCTGTCTGGTTTAATCACTGGGTACCTAAAGATGGGAAGCTATATGACTCATGCACCAAACATGTGGATACAGACCTTCTGGACATGAAGGTCTCTAGCCTTATCAATCTAGTACGGGACTAGGACCTGACTTTTCTATAAGTATATGTGTCATATATGAGTATTAAGGGGATCATGAACCAACCACCTCCACATCCAGTGAATCCCCCTAATGTGTGGGCCTGGACTTATGAGGACAGTGGTATGCACACTGTCAAATCAGCCTACTAGGGTGTTCACAATACAAGTACCACATGGCAAGAAGTTCCATGGAAGACTTTATGAAAGCTGAACGTACCCAGTAAGATCAGGGTGTTTATGTGGTTGGTTGGTAATGAGGCCATAATGACCAACACAAAAAGGAAAGATAGACACTTTACATATAACCCCATGTGTTCTCATTATAACCAAGGGGAAGAATATACCCTGCACAGGCTATGGTATTGCTTGTTTGTGAAAGCCATATGGGAGCAATGTGGCATGTCCAGGAACCACCTCCACCTCCAAGGAAATTCAACGACAGAATGGCTTCGTAGAAATATTAAGGAAGCATATAATCATAGCATTCAGTTTTCTATCTGTTGTTGGAACATGTGGAAGGCAAGAAATTACATAGTGTTTGAGGGTAAGGAGCTCATCTTGAATTGAAAAATAAATGGGGTGTTCAATAGCATAAATACTAATAACCTCATGTTCATGAGAACCACGAGAGGGACTCCTAAAGGAACAAACGTTTATGAGCATACTCTTGACATTGATGATGAGGAAGACATTGATAATGGAGATATCATAATTCGAGTTCATGTAGTAGTTAAGGAGGAGGGGTCAGCCATTTCTATTACAATTCATAATAGGATTGACACATGTCTAGGTGGTGCAGCTAAATGCATACAAGCATCTTCTGTTACTGAAGCTGAGCTTTGAGCTATTCAAATCACCATAAGCCTGACTAAAAGCATGAACAACTAAAAAATGGTGATTGGTAGTGATAGCAAGAAGGCTATTGAAGTCATTGAAGGAGGAGTGTTACTATACTCACGACTAGAAACTTGGTTGAATAGAATTGAATAGATATGATAGTAATGCCAGGAGGTGAAGATTGGGAAGATAAAGAGGATAAACAATGGTATGGTGTAGGCTCTGGCCAAACATCACAAAAAAACCTATAATGAGGATTTATTCTATGTAGAATCCTCCCCTCGGTGATGTGGGCCTTCCTTCCCTTTCTTGTAATGGTAGAAGTTCTACTAAGTTTATGTTTATGAGAAATGTAATACCTTTATCTGTTATTCCTATATGAGGAGGGTGGATTGAATAAGATTGCCTCTTGACTTACCCAAAAAAAAACCAAAGACTCTTCCCAAGACCTTGTACATGAACCATCTTGACATCACACACCAAAGAAGAGGTTCACCTATGAAAATAGCTCACTTATTTGGAGTGGAGGGTGGGAACTTGTAGAGCCTAGAAATTTGTCATTAGTACATTAGCCTAAAAGCTCTAGAGAGGGGTGAATAGAGCTTTTTGATGATTTAAAAATAACTAAAACACTCAACCAAAGAAGGAGGAGGACACAAAGAAGACACTTGTGTTTAGAGTGGTTCCAACCTTTGAATTCAAAGGTTGTCAGTCCACTACCCAATTGTCTCCAATTGGGATTTTGAAAGTGATTAACTTTATTACCTCATAAGGATGTTACATAAAATATAATCACCTTCCTTGAAGTAGCCTTCACCTAGATGTATCCTCAACCTACTTGAAGCATCCTTCTTTGAAGTAACTCAAAGTCCTTGGAGTAGCCTTCTCCTCCTAGAAGTAGCTCCACCACCTTGAGATAGCCTTCCTTTATAAGTATATTCAACCACCCTTGAAGCAGCCTTCCTTGAGTTAATCTCAAGAAACTCTTGAAGCAGCCTTCTACACCAAGAAGTAGCTTCAACCAAGCTCCCTCAGGCAACCTCCACAATCTAGGAGTAGCCAAGGAGCACAAGCAACTGTAACCTGTGAAAGGGGATTGGAAGAAGGAAGTACAACAATTGAGTATTGTGCTTTGATCCTATGTCAAGAGTTTGGATCTCCTATCCACTTAAGATGGTCATCGCTATATGTGATGGATAGGAAATTGTAGTTATAGGACAACTCTAGATCACAAGGAAAAGGATAGCAAGTGAATCTTAGCTTTGTTTCTCTCAATAGTGACCGCTCAAGTGTAGCTTATGTATTTTAGGTGTCCTAAGGCCTCCCCTAATTATAGGAATGGTTTGCAAGTGTCTAGGGACGTTCTAGGGAGTGTCTAGAGTGTTCTTAGTACTTAACTATCCGTTAGGTGTACATTAGTTGCCTAGCAATTGCTAATTTGTTCGTGCTTGAAAAGAACAATACAAAACCCTACTTGGTCGACAAGTTTGTCGACCGAACTGTGTCTCGGTCGATAAGTTCTTCGACCGAGCCTGGGTTTAAGGAAAAATTGTTACAACGTCTATTTCCAACTCCCAATTACCAATCACTCAGTCTAATGGCCGCAAGCTTAAGATCGAAGCTTACTCGGTCAAGATTGTTTTCGACCGAAGACTATTTTACAGCACAATTGTATAAGTTGTTGAATAGTGCTCACAATTTTGACCGAGGTGGTTCTCAGTTGACAAAAACTTTGACCAAGTGTATCTCGGTCGACAACTTTTTTGACCAAGGGTGTCCCTATTTTAGACTTTGAATAACCTACTAAGTGTGTGTTTCAATGAGTGATGGTGACTCTAACTTTGGGGGGAAACCTATCAAAGGGTTATAAGTGGGTAGGGAAGATCTAACGCTTGATTTACATGATAGAAAATTACTTGTACATTATATTTTTGTACAAGTGTTTACATTTGAGTAAAGTCATGAATATTTATAAAATTAAGTGCATTTGATCTTCAATTTGTGTTGATCTTCAATTATCCACTTAGTATGATCTCCTTATTTTCTTGAACCCTGAAATACTCAAGTAGCATTTTAGATCAAGAATGAAATGTTTTTCATCATAAAAAAAGGGCATGCTAATGTCCAATTTATCCAACAATCTCCATGACAAACATTCCTAAAATATAAGCAAAATATTTGAAATTAAATGAGTTTCATACCTATGATGTACCTGAGATGAATAGAATCTTTTGATCTCATAAAATGTGTGCTAATATACCTAAAGAGATATGGAACATGATATCCATCTCTTAAGGTGGTGTAGCACCAATTAATGTCAAGCCAAGAGATCATTAAAACTAATGATAAGATTTTACTTTATTTTTCTTTATTTTATTTCTCCCCCTTTGTCATTTCAAAAATTTAATCGTATGTGTAATTCAATAAGACTCCCCCTTAATTGTTTACTTAAAAAAGTATGTCAAATTTAGCCACAATTAAAAAACCAAGATTAATTTATCAACCATTTGCAAGGGATGTTAAGCCCTGAAATGGTGTGAGATTCCTTTAGGCTCATTATGGGATGAATGTATTTTTATATTAATTTCTCAACCATTTACAAGGGATGAAGCCCTGAAATGATATGAGATTCCTTTAGGCTCATAGTAAAATCAATAAATGTATCTCTAACCATAAATAAGGGATGTTAAGCCCAAATTGGCATAGAGGATCCAATTAAGAGCAAGATCAAAAATATATACATTATATCCAAGATTTTTGTGAGCTCCCCCTTAATCTCATAACAAAAGTGAGCTTAAAAATACTAAGATATTTCAAATCATAACCAACTTTAAAATCAATTGATTAAGTACGAATATGAGTCAATTTTTATAAGAAATCTTGTTTCTTGCACTAACCTAAAAATTCTTTAATTGTAAGTATTTAAATGATGAGCAAATTACATATTTAATATAGCAATGTTGGATGCAGGTGAATGTTTTGATTTACAAATAAGAAATTTTGTCAGGCTTATTTTCAATCAACCATGACTTCAACCGGGATGCCCCTCGGTCGAACTCCTTTTCGAACGAGAGGCATTTCTGTAGATATCTCATTAATGCAGCTTTATTCATAGAATGAACCAAGATGTAACATTTGCTTTTATATTACCGTAGCCATCCCATTAATGCAGCTTTATTCATAGAATGAACCAAGATGTAACATTTTCTTTTATATTACCATAGCCGTATGCATATTTACATCCATTTGATGATGTCAAGTCTTAGCCAATGGTTCATAATTCATATCTAAATCTATTTCTTCTCATTAAATCCTAATGGTATTTCATCATGCCCATATAGTTCTAATGTTTTGCTTTTAGGTCTAGGAGCTGAATTTTATTCATTATTTTTAGTAGGCTCACTTGTCCAATAATTAAATCTTTTAGGATATGATTAAGTCTTGTCATGTATAATCATCATTTATGTATACTTATAAACCTTAGATTCTTCATTTAATTATTTCAAAATTAAGCCTTTTGTGACAAGATCAATTTTGTCTTCACCATCTTTTGTTAAGGATAGAATTCACATGGAACCAAATAGATTAAATGAGTTCTAGTGATAAAAATTTTTAGTTGAAAATAAATCTAACTTTTTCTTGTCTAGAATACACAAATTTCATATTTATCACAAAAAATTAGGTAATGATTCAAAGCAATTTTCTTGTGTGAAAAATCTTTTTATGCCATGAACAATTTATTTTTGCAATTGATGTCCATAGTGTTAAGAGTTTACAATTTCCTTTATCAACAAATTTGATGTTTTTTTGGGTCCTCAACTTTGATGTTTTTCTATGAATCATAACCATTGTTATAGCACTTATGATGTAGCTCTTTGGCACATAGCACATTTGAAATTTGTACCAACATCACCTATGCCAATAGTTTTACCTATGAAATTTTCTTCACATGTGAACAATAATTTTACATTTTCTCCAAGTGTGTGAAAATCTTCTTGTTTCATGTGCCTTTTAGAGTAACTTTCATAGACCATCCAAACCTACAAAGTATGAAAGTTTTGATCCCATATAGTGGTCCATTCGGTTAGGAGCATTACTATAAATATTTTATCATTTCAACTATTTGGAACAATTTAATATGAAGAGTTCTGTATAGATTTGGGTCACCAAATTTAATTGCAATTGAATAATTTTATTTTCAATAAGCAGTTCTGACAGAACTATCTTTGGTCAAACATTTCTTCGATCAGAAGAATATTTTGTCGAGCTATTTTTCGACCAGAAAGATTTGCCAGTAAAACAATGTTTAGAGAACTACCTTCGATCGATCTTTCTTTGATCGGAAGAGTTCTCGGTTGAGCATTTTGTCGATCGAGATGAAGTTTTGTGCACTTGTCAACATTTCTAATGCAAACATATCATCCTGTTATTTTTGGATAACATGATTAAGCAATCAAAATATACAAAGATATACAAGTTCAAACTTAATTTAGTTGAGATAAGACATTATAAATTTCAAAGTGAAGTTTAGGTCAGATGTCAACTAATATGTCCAACATTTCTAAGTTGGGATTTTTGGAACCCAAACCAAGTCAACATCCTTTTTCTTGTATGGGAAAGAGAATGAATAATGTCCAAGACGTAAATAGTAATGACAGCAAACATAATCAATTTCATTTCTCTTCTTATCTAGATTGTCTTTAGGCACATATATGACCTTGGTTTTGGTTTTTTGTGTCTTTCTAGCTCTAGGTATTTGATAAGATTTATCTTTGGGTACATAACCTAGTCCTCTCCTCCCAATTTTCTGGAAGAGTCCTTTAGAATTTTATCAAGAATGTCTTTGTTTTTCAAGCTACTAATATCTTTTAGCAACTAGGTAATTTCATCTATTTTCTTTTTAATGTCTAACTTTACTTTATCTAGATTAAAAAACAAAATATCTCTTTCTTTGACAATAACATCATAATCTGAATGAGTACATAGAATAGGTTGAGTTTGAAGATCATTTTATCTTAGCAAGCAATTCAACCTTTTCTTGGCAAAGAAAATTGTTGTTGGTTTCTAGAGCAAACAACTTAATATTGCAATCATTAATAAATGATTTCAAAGTAGTTTTTTCAGACATAAGACTTTCCTTTTCAAAAGTAAGATCATTCAATTTAGCATACAGATCTGCATTAGTTTTTGTAAGCCTTTTCAATTTCTTTTTACAATCAACATATTTATCATGTAATTCTTCAATACTAGTGACTAACTCTTCTTTAGACAAATCAAGAAGACTTACCTCATTTTCTTCTTCATTTTTTGTTGCAATGAAACACCTTACTATATCTTCTTTGGTCATGAGACATTACGCTTCCTCCTCACTTTTATTATCATCACTTGAGTCATCCCAAGCTGCTTTTTAGGCTTTTTATTTCTTCTTGAGAGAATATTTGTTTCACTTCTTGACTAACACTCGTTTTTTAAATGTCCCTTCTTACCACATTCAAAGCACCTAATGGAAGAAGAGGAAGAAGTAGAAGAATTTTTGTTAGATTTAAACCTTCTATATTGCTTACCATTTACAATGAGTGCCTCTTCTTCACTATCATCTTCACTTATTTCATTACTTTCTTTAGTTGTTTCCCTAAAAGAAATGTCCTTCCTTTTTTCCTTCTTGTGTTCAGCTTCCAATCTTTCTTCTTCTTCAAGAGTTACCGCATGAGTCTCTAGATTGCCAATGAGCTGCTCCATCATCATTGTGGTGAGATCATTAGCTTCTTTAATGGTTGTCACCTTTGGCTTGTATCTTGGAGGAAAAGATCTAAGAATTTTGGACACCTGATGTAACGTCCCCGGATTCTGCCATCTCGAGACTCAGAAGGCCCGAGAGGCCAAATCTGAAAACGTTAGGCAATTGTATCAAAGTGCACTGTGGAAGCAATTTGCACATACATGAACATTCAAATATAATGCATACACCATGAACAATCTCAACATTCAACATGTATATATTACAAAATAACTTATTACAACATGGGTGATAATGTCTGAACATGTATGCTAGGATCTTAACACAATAGGTAAACCTGTACAACTTCTCACATCCCATTCTTTTATCCCATGCTATCTCTGAACCTAAAACATACGTGAAGCAATGAATCAACACACAAGGTGTTGAGTACATGGGTAGAAAGATACATATATTTATGGTTTTCATAATTTGGAAAGATTTGCAGAAAGAAAGAAAGAAAATCAAGAAAACATATCTTGATTAAGAAAAATACATCAATTTTATTCATTTTACTAGATGAGTTGAATTATTAAGGTGGACTAGTACCAAAACATATATATTGGGCCCATCCCTGTGTACCAAGTACTCTAGGGAAACTCCCTATACACCGTGTGCTCTAGGGAGGTGTACTAGTCAACATTAATCCATTCCCTCATAAGGGGGATAATGAACACCTTAAATAACTACAAAGCATCTACTCATCATTTATGTTTGAAAGTGATAAAACATCAAGTACTATATAGTGCTACTACATCTGATATTTGCAAATAGAAGAGAACATACATCCATATCATGATTGCAACCAATAAAACCATAGTCATATACTTAAATAAAACCCATGTCCATGAGTTTAGAAATTTCTATTTATATTATGGGCCATCTACATCTCTGGTCATCACCAGATTAATAATAATTAATCATCATTAATACAAGGTTCACCATTATTAATGGTATTTAGGTCCAAATTAGGGTTTAGGCCAAACCTAGGTTCAACTAGCCCTAAATGAGTTTCTAGTATTTTTATACTAATCAGTAAGTCATAATGAGGGTCTGGTCCAAATTTCATATTTTTCTGATGCATTTACTAATTTCTAGAATTAAAATGAGGTTTAAAGGCATCTAATTAGACATTAATCTAAAAAGGCATAATATTTAGTCATGATAATAAAATCAAAGCATGTGTTTTGTTTCTATATGGAACTATGGTTCAAGAGTATTTTTCTTAGATATAATCTCAATCATTTTCTATTTATTCCAATTAACTAAACCCTAGAAAGAAGCATCATTATTTATATGAAATATTATCAGTAAGGATATATCAAAAGTCTGATATAGAGGTTCTACAAGAAAGAGGGCATTTTTCTGAGTCTACGAATACTTTTGGGGAATTATTTGGCCAATGGTGCTATTTTTAACCACTTTTCTAAGATCATATCTATTTCCTGAGAATTAATTAATGATCTACCTTACAAAAGACTGGGCCGGTCGGGTCAGTAGGTTCAGACTCAGTTCAGTCTGGGTAGAAAATCAAGAGGACCCATGTCTCTCTCTCTCTATTACTTGAAACCTGATGTGGGACTCATCCTCTGGTTGGGCGTGAATTCCCCCTCCTCTTCTCGCAGGTGATCTCCATTGTGCCCGAGAGTCACTCCAGATCAAGGCAGGGCCGACCCATTAGGGTGGCCAACCTGGGCGACACCCAGGGGCCCAACAAAGACGGGGGCCCACAATTTTATTTTTGTAAACATCTCTTATTGTAGGGTAGTGTTATTTGGCATTATATTTTATATATTGGTAATGTAGTAAGTAAGAAGTTGCAATCTAAATTTGTTTGCATTGATGCTACTATTTTTTTATATGACAGTTTGACAATTATAACTAAACTTGTATTTATTTAAATTTGTTAAATAAGAGTATACAGAGGGCCCATTTTTTATCTTCGTCCCAGGGCCTCTAAAATGTCTGCAATGACCCTGGATTAAGGAGCCGCTATTTATGAGGGCCACGACGAGAGGAAGCATGGGTTTGAGGCGCCCTCTTGAGACCCTGATGGCACCAAGTGCTTGTGGGTGGCGATCGGCCATCACCGGCTATCTAGGGTGGCTAGGAAGGGTCTTCTTCTTGAAGTAGCCACCGTAGATGGCATCTCCAGCAGCGATCCTCTCACAAATCATAGGTGAATGGCCCTCTTCAACTCGTAAGGCATCAAGGAGATAAGGCAGGCTCGATCTCCTAGTTCCTAATGAACAACTGACCTGCCATCATCTTGCAAATCAGCTCATCCTTGTTCCAACGCTGCCGTCGTGAGGGAAACAGGTAGTGAGGAATACATAGTTGAAGTGGTGTCCTCACCCAGAGATGAAGCAACCATCTTGGTTCACCTCTTGGAGTCAAAGAATCAAGGGTACAAAGTCATGGAACCTCCCCTTAGACTCCTCCCTTCTTCTGTCTTCAAGCTTCCTTCTTTCTTTCTGCAACCCAGCACCCACGGTGCTCATTTCTGGTGAATTCCTGAGGTAGATCCTGCCATGAATCCTCAAATTGAAAGGTCTTGCAATCTATGAGTTCATGTGCTACATGGACCTGGCACCGTCACAGCAGGGTAAAAAGGTAGAGGAAAAGAGCTTTGTGACGCTTCTGCTCGCATCCAAATCCTCAGATAAATGCATCCTCAACCACAGGTCGTATCCCCTATATCAAGGATTGAAAAGGGGTGATGATAATGGCTAAGCCATGGGATAACCCAACCAAACTCAGGCACCCAAGAGAGTTCATCTATATCTAGAGTATGTTGTTTCTTGCGGTGATGATGAAAGAAAGGGATGGTGGGGTGTATAATCTCATCAGTCTCTCAGCTCTAGGAAATATATGGGATGTTGTTGGGTAGTTCCTGGTCTTACGGAACTGAAGGATTGGTTGGGTTGATCCCGGCCTACCAGATGTGATTCAAATGCAACGAACTCAATATCTTTTGCTCTGTAGGATTTGGAGCTTGGAGACGAAGTCTCAATTGCCAGATCACAGGGAATGACTCATATTGGGCCACATATCCTATCCACTGCCTCGTCCAACTAAATTCTCACCCTCAGCTATGTGTTGTCTACTGACATTATTTAAAATCTGAACTTTGGCTTAAAATCTTTCAGGATCTTGGTCAATCAATCAAAAATTTAAGCATCAATATATTTCAAATAGTTAATCAAAATGCCATTAAATTTTATCCATGGATCGATACCCACTAAAAGTAGCTTTTGAAAATGATTGGGTCGAAATCATTGTTGTTTGTACACCTAATACGTTCCTTGAAAGTATTAATCCAATGACCATATGATTAGGTCAAGATCACCTCAAACACTTCTCGTTAGATCAAGTAAGTTAACAAGGAAAACTCATTGGACATCTCAATACATGGCTTGGTGACTCAATAAGCATAAAGAAAAAAGATTGTTCCTAGAGTATATTTCGAGTTATTTGTGAAAACCTCTAGAGGGGGGGTGAATAGAGTTTTATAGATAATTTAACAATTAATTAACTCAAGCAACCACAAAGACAATATTGGACAAGGAGACACAAGGGTTTAGAGTGGTTCCTAGCCTTAGCAAATACTAAGGTAGTCAGTCCACTACCCGGTTGCTTACCCAACCGGGATTTGAAAAGAAATCTATTTTATTACCTCGCAAGGACTTTACATAAAATACAATTTCTTTTCCCAAACCCTTCAAGCAGCCTTCACCTAGAAGTAATCGCCCAACCTTGAAGCAGCCTTCCCTTGAAGTAGATGCACCAACACCCGTTGCACCAGCCTTCTGAAGTAGCTTCCCGTGCGATAGCCTTCTTGAAGTAGCTTGAAGTCCCCTTCTCCACCTGAGAAGTCAACCCTCTCCAATCCGCAGCCTCCAACCCTGGGAGTAGCAAGGAGAGTACAAAAGATAACGAGGAACAAGAAGGAAAACAGAAATTACAACTTATCCTTTTAAGCACAAGGCTTGATTTGCCTATATCAAGCGTGTAGATCTCCTAACCAATGTATATGACAATGTGATTATAGTGGATAGGAGATACTAGCCTATAGGACACGAAATGGGAGCAATAGGAATGAATGGCAAGTGTAGGAATTGCTCTATTGCTCTAAAACAGATTGCAAGTGTGTATTCAAGCTCAAGTATAGCACAAGTATATCTTAGATCCTTTTTGGTGACCTAAGGCATGTCCTATTTATAGGAATGACCTATGTATGCTTAAGGACGTTCTAGACAACTTCTAGGGGGTTCCTAGTGCTTAACTAGCCGTTAGGAATAAGTTAGGCGCATTAGCAACGGCTAGTTAATTAATTCTGCAGTTGCTGTCAGAGACCATCTCGGTCGAGGACTCGTCGACCAAGATGCCCAGTCGGTCGAGGATTCGTCGACCGACAGGCTCTCTGGATTAACGTTTATTTGCAACTGTCAACTGCTGTGTCTAACGGCTACTTTTGGTCAATCTCGGTCGAGAAGTTTGTCGACCGAGAGTGTCTCGGTCGAGGAATGTGATCGACCGAGATTGACTCTGTTTCAATCTTTTAATTAAACCACTAAGTGTGTTTATGAGTGTGCATAATGTGATCCTTTTGGAAGGGATGACTTGTCTAACTATGGTGTGTAGCTAGGGAAGATCTAACGCTTGATTTACATGCAATCTAAGTACTTGTACATTATATAACTGTACAAGTTTTTACAATAGTGATTACATTGCATGAAAGTAAATATGTAAGCTCGTGATTTCCCTAGTTGCTTTGTCATCCACCATAATCCTGCACACTCAAGTAGCTCGTTAGAATAATAAGAATGAAATGTTTGTCATCATCGAAACAAAGGGATTTATCATAATGTCCAATTTATCCAACAATCTCCCCCTTTTTGAAGATGACAAACATTTCCTAAAATATAAAATAAGGAAATATAAAGCATGTGAGTTTCATACCTGAAGTTTACCTTTTGTAGCCATTCTTGTTTTACAAGTGTGAGTGCTGGCAATCAGGATGAAACTCATATATATTTATATTTTTGATTTTATATTCTTTTATTTATATTTTTATTCTTTCTCCCCCTTTGTCATTTCAAAAAGATATCCAATTTGAATATTTTATTTTCTTTTCCCTTTAATTTTATATTTTGCTCCCCCTTAATTAGATATCCTATTAGGAACAGGGATTTATGTCATTTTTGTCTAATTTAGCCACAATTTATTTCTCAATCATTTGCAAAGGATGTTAAGCCTTGAAATGATATGAGATCATGTTAGGTTCATGGCATATGTATATTGATTTCTCACTCATTTTACAAGGAATGTTAAGCCCTGAAATGAAATGAGAGTCCTTTAAGCTTAGAATATATATAAAAAAATGTCTCCAACCAAAACAAGGGATGTTAAGCCCTGATTTGTTTAGAGAGTTCCTTTAAGAGCAAGATATATCATTTTGATGAAATTCTTTTTCATGCAAATTTCTTTTAAGAATCCGAAGGTCATAACAAACTCCAAATGATGTTAACAATGTTTTTGTAAGCTTCATAATCAAATAATCAAATTTGTTTTTATAAGCTCCCCCTTAATCTTACGATTTAAGCAATTTAATGCTTCTAAGGTCACAGATGATTTTAAATTTTGATTTTGACCTTTATCAAGAGTATACTAAGATTAAGTACAATAGAATAATGTCCAAATAAGCATCTTGTCAAAGCTTATTTTAGGTCGCCCTTGACTACGACCATAGCGCCCCTTGGTCAATTTTAATTTTAACCAAGAGGCAAATTCTGTAGATTTCCAAGATAGACATTCATTTCTGCAGATAGCTTATAAATATCAATTTGAAGTATATATGAGCATCATAGTAAAGTCTTTGACCTTGATTTTTCTAGAATGCATGTTTTACATGATGTTTCATATGCTTTGCGATGGGTACATGAGTATCAAATCCCATTTCTTATTATACCCTTATCATAAGATTCTTAAACATATATTTTGAAAGCAAGATTTATATCTTAAAGTCAAGCTTTTTGCTTTTAATTTCTTAGAACAAGCAAATAGATAAAAACATTAATATTTTGTTCTAAGAAGTACCGTTTTGGCTTTGTCATAGAACCATCATCATCACAAGCTGTGTCCACAATTATTTTCTATTATGTTAAGATGCTTTTATGATATATACAATTATAATGATCATTCAAGATTTGTATATATGAATCAAAACATAATGAAGCGTGTTAAGTGATACTTAATATGAAAACATCAATGAAGGCATGATTAATATCTCAATTTCTTATAGATACCTATTGAGAAATTCTTCATTTTATTTCAAACCTTAAAGTTCTATGTCTAAGCAATAACTCACCAATAACACATTTGCTTGCTATAAATCATCAAGAAGTCATGTATACAATAATCATTTTCCATTTGTTCTATGTAGCATAGCATCATTTTTATGAGTTGAATGATAAAATAGTGAAAGCATACCCATGATGCAATGATAGAACCATAATTATTTCATGAGATACAGTAATTGTAATCATGTCATAACACATGATTTCTATATGGATAGACCAGGAGATACTTTAGAAAATCATGTGAAATAGTTAATTCTAAACATGATGATATCAAAAAGATCTTCAACTAGTTTTGCATGTAAAATAGTCATTAACAACAAATAGATGGCACATAGATTCGTCAAAAGATTATTCAGCAATTTTACTGTAGATTTCCAATTTTGAGTACTTATATGTGAAATGCATTTGTGCCATTTAGTTTTATCATTTGTGCAGAATGATATCTTCATATGAACTGAATCACAATGATAAAGAACAATGACTATTCATGGTTTGCATACATAGATCAAGAAATACTTAGGATAATCCATGTGAAACATGATTCATTTTCAAATCAATTTGATGATAGTCCAAAAGAATCTTATTCATGTTTCATGAGTTTTCAGTTTTAAGACAAACTATGAACATGCTTAATAAACTTTCTTAACCAAGGAGTAAAGTTTGTTCAAAAATCAGTCTTCATATATCATTTTTGCAATATGTTTAAAGATTTTATATTCATGATGTAGAGAGATCAATATGATTTGATTCAAAATATTTCCTGCAATTTAATCTTGATCAAACATTTATAACAAATTGATAGCAACACTAAAAACAATAGATACAGCAGAACTTGAAAACAGTAATCTGCTCGGTCGACTATTGCTCGACCGAAAGTGTTCTCGGTCGAACAGTTTCTCGACCGAGGAAGTTTCTGTATTGTTTCTGAAATGTGTTTCAATAATAGTTTTCAAGTAAAATTTAGATTATTTTAATTCAATTATGCAATTTGAAAGTTTAGTTAGATCAAGATAACCTTTAAATCAAATCTTTTAAGTTTCGATTTATTATCCCTACAAGTTAAGTTGAGATAGACATAAAGATATGCAAATTAAAGGCTTTGGTCATATCTCAACTTAGTCTAATCAAATCAATTTGGGGATTTTGGAACCCATACCAACTCAACATCCTTTTTCTTGTATGGGCAGGAGAAGGAGTAATGTCCAAGATGTAAACAATAGTGGCAACATATAGAATCAACCTCATATCTCTTTCTATGATTTTGATCTAGGTTGTTCTTTGGTACAAATGTATATTTGCCTCTATGTACATTCATGGATTGACTCGCTTGTGTCCTTCTCCAACTAGGTTGTTGATAGGATTTCCCCTTAGGCTTATAACCTAGTCCTCTTCTCCCAATTTGATGATAGGGATTATCTAATATTTGATCAAGGATGCCATTGTTATTTAAACTTCTAACTTTTTGTTGTAGCTTGGTGATCTCATCCATTCTTTTCTTGATATCTAATTTTGCTTGGTCTAGATTGGATGATAATATATTTCTTTCTTTAACTATATTGTCATAATCTACGTGGGTGCACAATATAGGTTGTTTTTGAAGATCATTTACTTGAGTCTGCAAATTAGTCTTTTCAAGGGAAAGAAGATTGCAGTTAGTTTCTACTGATTTCAATTTAAGATCACGTTCTTCAATTCCCCTTTTTAGATCTTCATTTTCAGATTCAAGAGCAAGAAGTTTAGTATTTAAATCATCATTTACTTTATTTGATTTCTTCAATTTCTTCTTGCACTCAATGTATTTTTCATGCATTTCTTCTAGACTAGCAATTAGATCTTCTTTTGATAAATCTAAAAGACTTACCTCTTCCTCTTCTTCTTCATTGATTGTAGCAATGAGACACTCTTTATGTGCATCTTCCTTCTTTGACCTCCATGGACATCTAGATGTAGAGTGCTTTGTTCCTAAGCACCAATTGCAACTTGTTGAACATTTGCCCATGCTTCTTTGGTTGTAGTCACCTCCTCCCTTCATCTCTTCAAGACCTTGTTAGGGCTCCTTGAAGCCTGCTCTGATACCAATTGAAAACCTCTAGAGGGGGGGTGAATAGAGTTTTATAGATAATTTAACAATTAATTAACTCAAGCAACCACAAAGACAATATTGGACAAGGAGACACAAGGGTTTAGAGTGGTTCCTAGCCTTAGCAAATACTAAGGTAGTCAGTCCACTACCCGGTTGCTTACCCAACCGGGATTTGAAAAGAAATCTATTTTATTACCTCGCAAGGACTTTACATAAAATACAATTTCTTTTCCCAAACCCTTCAAGCAGCCTTCACCTAGAAGTAATCGCCCAACCTTGAAGCAGCCTTCCCTTGAAGTAGATGCACCAACACCCGTTGCACCAGCCTTCTGAAGTAGCTTCCCGTGCGATAGCCTTCTTGAAGTAGCTTGAAGTCCCCTTCTCCACCTGAGAAGTCAACCCTCTCCAATCCGCAGCCTCCAACCCTGGGAGTAGCAAGGAGAGTACAAAAGATAACGAGGAACAAGAAGGAAAACAGAAATTACAACTTATCCTTTTAAGCACAAGGCTTGATTTGCCTATATCAAGCGTGTAGATCTCCTAACCAATGTATATGACAATGTGATTATAGTGGATAGGAGATACTAGCCTATAGGACACGAAATGGGAGCAATAGGAATGAATGGCAAGTGTAGGAATTGCTCTATTGCTCTAAAACAGATTGCAAGTGTGTATTCAAGCTCAAGTATAGCACAAGTATATCTTAGATCCTTTTTGGTGACCTAAGGCATGTCCTATTTATAGGAATGACCTATGTATGCTTAAGGACGTTCTAGACAACTTCTAGGGGGTTCCTAGTGCTTAACTAGCCGTTAGGAATAAGTTAGGCGCATTAGCAACGGCTAGTTAATTAATTCTGCAGTTGCTGTCAGAGACCATCTCGGTCGAGGACTCGTCGACCAAGATGCCCAGTCGGTCGAGGATTCGTCGACCGACAGGCTCTCTGGATTAACGTTTATTTGCAACTGTCAACTGCTATGTCTAACGGCTACTTTTGGTCAATCTCGGTCGAGAAGTTTGTCGACCGAGAGTGTCTCGGTCGAGGAATGTGGTCGACCGAGATTGACTCTGTTTCAATCTTTTAATTAAACCACTAAGTGTGTTTATGAGTGTGCATAATGTGATCCTTTTGGAAGGGATGACTTGTCTAACTATGGTGTGTAGCTAGGGAAGATCTAACGCTTGATTTACATGCAATCTAAGTACTTGTACATTATATAACTGTACAAGTTTTTACAATAGTGATTACATTGCATGAAAGTAAATATGTAAGCTCGTGATTTCCCTAGTTGCTTTGTCATCCACCATAATCCTGCACACTCAAGTAGCTCGTTAGAATAATAAGAATGAAATGTTTGTCATCATCGAAACAAAGGGATTTATCATAATGTCCAATTTATCCAACAATTTGGCCACCTAATGTCTTGACCTTCAGTATTATACTTTAAAACTCATCATTAAGTGTTCACAAACTCTAAATATTATCTTCATTATCATCTAAGTTTTCATATCCCCATTATTCATTATTAATCCATCTATATTGAGGAAGGTTATAAAATCCTAAAAATCTAGGATATCACACCTAATCTTCTTCACTTCTATACTTTCCTAATGCACTTAAACTATTAACAATGGAAGAAAATCGTGCATACATTTCACTAATAGATTCATTAGGTTGCATACGAAATTGCTCAAACTTTTGCTTAAGTATATTAATTTTGGTATTTTTAACTTGGGTAGTACCTTCATGTGTTATGGAGAGTTTATGCCATATATCATAATATGTATCACATGAAGATATTTGTTTAAACTCACTTACAAAAATTGAACAATATAATATTCTTACCGCCTTTGCATTTAATTGAACTTGTTTTGCTGTGTTTGTATCCCATGTTGCATATTCGGTTGTGGGAAGCACATAGGGAGTAGATACGATCCTCCATAACTCCAAGATGATTCCTTGAAATTATAATTGCATTCTTATTTTCTAGTAGGTATAGTTGCTTCTATAAAAAGGTGGTGGCTGAATTACGTGAGTTCCATCAAGGTTGAGATTGCTAAGCATGTTGTCCCCCATTCTTCAAGACTTGTTATGGCTCCTTGAAGACCTACTCTGATATCAATTAAAAGATCTAGAGGGGGTGAATAGAGCTTTTTGATGATTTAAAAATAATTAAAATACTCAACCAAAGGAGGAGGAGGACACAAGGAAGACTATTGTGTTTAGAGTGGTTCCAACCTTTGAATTCAAAGGTTGTCAGTCCACTACCCAATTGTCTCCAATTGGGATTTTGAAAGTGATTAACTTTATTACCTTGCAAGGATGTTACATAAAATACAATCACCTTCCTTGAAGTAGCCTTCACCTATAAGTAGCCTCAACCTCCTTGAAGCAGCCTTCTTTAAAGTAACTCTAAGCCCTTGGAGCGACATTCTCCTCCTAGAAGTAGCTCCACCACCTTGAGATAGCCTTCCCTTATAAGTAGCCTCAACCACCCTTGAAGCAGCCTTCCTTGAAGTAATATCAAGAACCTCTTGAATCAGCCTTCTCCACCAAGAAGTAGCTTCAACCAAGCTCCATCAGGCAGCCTCCACAATCTAGGAGTAGCCAAGGAGCACAAGCAACTTTAACCTGTGAAAGGAGATTGGAAGGAGGAAGTACACCAATTGAGTATTGTGCTTTGATCCTATATCAAGCGTTTGGATCTCCTATCCACTTAATATGGACGTGGCTATATGTGGTGGCTAGGATATTGTAGCTATAGGACAACTTTAGAGCACAAGGGAAAGGATAGAAAATGAATCTTAGCTTTGTTGCTCTCAATAGTGAATGCTCAAGTATAGCTTATGTATTTTAGGTGTCCTAAGGCCTCTCCTATTAATAGGAATGGTTTTCAAGTGTCTAGGGATGTTCCAGGGAGTGTCCATAGTGTTCTTAGTGCTTAACTAGCCATTAGGTGTACATTAGTTGGCTAGAAATTGCTAATTTGTTCATGCTTGAAAAGAACAATTAGAACCCTGCTCGGTCGACAAGTTTGTCGACTGAAGTGTGTCTCGGTCAAGAAGTTCTTTGACCGGTCATGGGTTTAAGGCAAAATTTTTGCAACGTCTATTTCCAACTCCCAACTACTAATCACTCAGTCTAACGGTCGCAAGCTTTAGACTGAAGCTTACTCGGTCGAGATTGTTTTCGACCGAAGACTATTTTAGAGAACAATTGTGTAATTTGTTGAACTGTGCTCACAATTTTGACTGAGGTGGTTCTCAATCGATAAAAACTTCAACTGAGTGTGTCTCATTTGACAAGTTTTTCAACTGAGAGTGTCCTTGTTTTAGACTTTTGAATCACCTACTAAATGTGTGTTTCAATGAGTGATGGTGACTCTAGCTTTCGGGGGAACCTATCTAAGGGTTATAAGTGGGTAGGAAAGATCTAACGCCTGGTTTACATGATGTCTAAGTACTTGTACATTATATATTTGTGCAAGTGTTTACATTTGAGTACAATCATGAACATTTATACAATTAAGTACATTTGATCTTCAATTTGTGTTCATCTTCAATTATCCACTTAATATGATCTCCTTATTTTCTTAAACCCTGAAATACTCAGGTAGCACGTTAGATCCACAAGAATGAAATGTTTGTCATAATCAAAACAAGGGGCATGCCGATGTCCAATTTAACCAACATAGCCAATGTCTGAGTGAGTAATATAACAAGGTAGACAATAAGTCAAACATTCAAATTCATATCTATTTATATAACAATAAACCAATTAGGTCAAATTAATAATTATATAGAACACATCTTTATAGGAAAGTATAGGAGGTTATTAGTCTGTCACATCATCTTTCCTTTACAAGTTTACTCTACATCTATTTGATTTACACCTAATCTGATACACATTGTCATAGAATGATCATGTGCAATAACACCATACATACCTCAGGGTGTAGCTGACAACCCTAATATAAACAAAAGTCTAGGTCCACCTCTAGACATGTAGGACCTTTAGCTCCTCCACCTTTTCATGATTTCACATGCACATTTCTCATTTATTTTCATCATAAATGGTTTTGTGGATTCATCCTATCTCGTATCCATTCGTAGTAAGAGCTTCACCCCTATCTCTTATCTCATTATTAGTAAGAAAGTTGGGGTGTTATTTCCACCTTTGTGGAACTTTCCCTTAACCTTCCGTAAATTAGTCCCCAAGGTCTAATCTGCTCCACATCTTCACCATTTGTACTTCATCCTAAGAGTGATCAAATCATTTCACCATCCCAACAAGGACATCATGGATGCTTCACAATGTCTATGGCTCCTAACTACCTTATGGTTTCACTTTGATTATCTAAGTTAACTAATCATTTTGGCACTATATCAATCACGTTGCATATAAGGATAAATACATTATCTAAGAATTTTTCATGATTTTTGAAAATTTAAATAGAATAAAAATACATCTCTAATCAATATTTCTTACCCTCTACATGGCATGTATTGTGCTCCTTTCCCTTCAGGAACAAAAGATCTCATTAAGGCACCATAAGGCCCAATCCTTGATAAATCATATACAAAAACTAGTAATTCTCTCCATCATCATATTCAAAAGAAACTCATAATAGTATTCATTTTTTCATATAGTTCACTTCACCTTTATTAACGCAAACATGTATCACAGGATGATGAGTATAGAATCATTCTATATGCATCATTAGTTAAGTTTTAAAGCACTACACATTTTCCAATTAGTATTCAAACCTTATATCACGTTCAAAAAATCTCAACATGATGATTCAACATATTAAAATCAGTAAGAAAATTATTATGAGATTACAAATAATTGTACTCTAACTTTTCCATTTATTTTTTCTTATAATAACATGAGAATCTTCCTTTTACCAGTAATCACATGTTATTATGATTCATAATCCTTATATATGAGTGACGTAGCTACTAGATACATTGATATATTACTCACCTTCTACAAGGTGATGTTGATTCTCATTAATGAAACTCAGAAAAACCTCACAAACTCAAGATTCTCTTCTTCTAGCTCTAAAAATAACTTTCCCTATTAGTCTAAGGTATCTAGAATGAGAGAGAAGAAGAAGAGATAGAGTTTCAACTCTAGTTTGAGCTCATGCCAAGAACAATGATCAAGATGACTCAAGGAAGAAGAAGATATGAGGAACAACAAGAAAAAGTTGTGACTTACTATGGTTTAAGTTTCACGTAACAAAACACAAACTCCAACTACCAAGAAAAGAGGAAAATATACAACTTGTGATTATAAGGTTTCTAAAGGAAATAGAGAAAATCTGCAAAATTTTCTCATGTTCAAACTACATAAGGATCATCATCTTTGACGCAATCCAAACCCACTAACTAGTGTTTTGGCCCATCAAGAAGGGATTATACTACCCATCCACTTTTAGTCACTTTTTTAGAAACAACCTTAAAATTTTCTTTTCTTTAAATTGAAAGAACTAATGAACATCATGATAACTAGAAAGATAATATCTTTTTATGCAAACATAAAAGGTTAAAATAGAGTTTGAGTTTTACATAAAAAGAGTTATTTCATAAACACATCTTGTACCACATATTATAATACTTTTATCATATCTCACTCTCATTCCCAAGATCTAGAGGAAGGGTAAGAGATTGTTTGACAAAATTGACCATTCATAAGACCTTTGTTCTACTCTTGATAAAATTTGACTTCTATCACTTCTAGAGGAGTTGGTCCTTTACCTAAAAATGTTTTCGTAGTTTGATGAGCCCTGTGTATAAAATCAACAGGTAACCATGATAAATTAGTTGGAAGATATTTAATGGATAAGATACAAGTTAGTTATACAAGTAATGAAAAGCTATCATATTGTTCAAGCTTAACATGAGTATTGTTAACAACTAATCATAGTAAATTACTAAGTATATATTTGGTTGTTTAATACATCTATTATATGTGTTGGATCCTCATGAGGTGTACCACGACATAAAGCGTGCAACAAGCCACTACCTCATTGTACAAAACTTAGAGCAATGATTGAGATTCTAAGTCTAAAATCTCTAGCTATCTTGTCTGCAATGAGCCTCTCCATGTCTGACCTCGAAAACTAATGGAAATGGAAAGATAACTCAAATCCTCCTCTAAACTTGGGTACTCATACGGAGAGTCAAAGCACTTGGCTTATTTTTTCATCAGTAGTACCATTATGGTCAACTAACTGACTAGTATCATAGGTACCACTGGCATCTCTGGTTATTGTTGGATACCACATAATTGTAAGGTGTCTACCCTCACTAGACTAGACCCCCTCACCCTTATTTGGTACAATCTGACAATCTTGATATGGACTTGTCCTATAGTCGAGAGGAATGTTTCCTCCTCACAACATAGGCCTCATGGTGAAGGGTTATATAGTGTTCAAGACATCTATCGTCTAATGATATTTGACTTTTGCAGATAACAACTTTATCGTTACTAATATCACCCTACCTTTGTCAACTGAGCACTTGCACTAATCACTAATATCATCTAGTCGAAAACAACTATCAAAATTCTCTCTAACTTATAACTCAAGTTTCTACATCTGGAGTTAGGGAAAACTAAGATTTGTGGTGCCCTGAAATCCATCATTCAAACTACCATTTTACATAGTAATTCACACAACATTTGAACGTATGAACATAATAGCATGTATCATACTTAAGAAATTTATTTACTCCACGAATAACAATTGTACAAATATATCATTCCCAAAAAGTTAGTTATTAAAAAATACTTGGCAAATATTATCATCGTTTCAAGTTTATGTACTGTAAGGTGATTTTCTACTCACTTGAACATGATTTCACTTACTAGTCTCAGATTCTAACTTGTATAGACATGCTAAATAGGTGGGTGTATTGGGTTTTTGTTGGGTCATTGTAGGTTTGGGTCTCATGATTGTGGGTCAAAAAGATGTAATTATAAGTTATTCAAACAAAGGTAAATCTAAATGCGACCTAATGGGTTGTCGGTCATCCATGGGTGCCCATATAATATGTGTTAAATAAAAATATATTTTGCAAGTTGTTATGGTAAAAGAAGGCCATTATCTAGTGTTTTCACATAAAATGTATCACAAAAACAACCTTATACTATACATTGTCAGTGTCAAATAGAAAAGTATGTTTTTAAACTTTTACACACACTTAACCATGTACTTTTTTTTGGAATAAAAATCTCAATTATATAGATAAAATTTTCTAATGTATGCTTATGCTTGATAAGCTAGAGTTAGTAACTTGTACTACAACTTCATATAAATTTTGATAAAGCAATTAAATAATGTAGTAGACTAAGATTTGTTTTCCATCAATATCTCTCTCTTAGATATCATCTTTTGTTGGACAAGTCCAACTGAAACTTCTTATTAATTAATGTGAAGTAGTGGATATGATAGAAGTCTTGTAATATGTGCCCATGGATTGTGACCTAGTTGGACATGTCTAAGCTTGCACAAGTTTGATATGAACTTTATACTTCAAGATCTCATCCCAAACCATTCACTAGGAAGTAAAAAAAAATTAAAGAATTTGGTTTGCGATAGAAGATGAAGAATGAAGGTCAAAGATGACTTTTGGTTTAGGGATTATATGCCTTTGCGCTTAAAATTTTGTAAATGATGGAAATATCCATGGTCGAAACATACCAAGTTGGATCTATGCAAAACCATTGGTTTCAACTGCTAATACCTCTCTTCCTTTGCCATTGTCTAAGGTCACTTCTGTAATCTCCTTCTTTCTCCACTCAAAGCCTTATGATGTATGGAGAATGGAAGTAAGAGACTAATAAATCTCATTCCATCAATTTACAACACATATTTATAGAGATCAAAGCTTTCTATGATTCAATGAGCTAGGAAGAGGCACAGACAGACCTTCAATTGGTTCTACCCCCATGACTTGTGCAACATTTAGTATATTGACCTTTGGTAGACATAATCCTCCAGTGTGGACAATTTTTGGTTGTTGCCTTAGACTGCCGCCACACCTTTGGTTAATGGTTGTCAGCACATCCTTCAGTTCCTAGAGTCATCAGTGTTCTCTTCCTTCAGTTTATGTTCATCAATAGACCTTCACTAGACAATTACTAGTCTATCCTTCGATTGTAGATTTCCAAAAAAACCTTTGATAGGTGAAAGTCATTCATCTATAAAGCCATCAGTTGATAACTATGGTAGGCAACCTTCGATTGTATGGTTAGAGATATAGAACTGTCAGTCTACAGAAACTTCTTTAGGTTGACCATTAGTCTGCTCAATCATTGCTAAGCAACTGCCTTCCAAACCATTGGTTGATGAACCATCACTTGATGGCACCTACCAAAAACCTTAGAAAGGTAATTCCCACTAAACTATCAGTCTGCTCGACTTTCAGTTATCATTAACACTTCCATCGATCTACAAAAACCATTAACTTGAGCACTCATAGAGACCTTCATTTCAGAACCATTGGTTGCCAGCTCTTTGGGCTAACCATCATTTTGTTATCTAAGTGAAAAATTCAATCTAAGGAAATCCAAGACCTTCAATTTACTCCTTTGGTTTTCAATCAATGGAAATCATGTTCAAGAATATAAAGTCTATAACTTCACCATTTCAACTCTCATTTAGTTTATTCTTGTTCCTATAGATTCATGATTTAATTCTCTACAATGCAACTTGTATTTAATATCAAATTTAAAAATAATTTACAAGAAAATTAAGATAATGGAAAGCATATTTAACACTAGGATTATCTTTAAACTCTATGATTTCCAGTTAATCATGATATGGGCAATATCCCCCTCTGATAAGAATTTCCTCAAGAGATTCCTAAAAGAGAATGGGATATGTGTTACACATTTTTTTATCTATAACTCCCTTGTAGCTACTTCTACTCCATGATTCCTCCATGGAACTTTGGAGTATCTCATTTTTTACTAAGCTTCTAGATCCTATGATCTAGGATCTGTTTAGGTACCTCATATAGGAGACATCTTCTCTTAGATAGAATGGTTCTAGGTCTATGGTATTCTCTATACTTGGATGGCACTTCTTCAACATAGACACATGAAACTCACCATGTAAGTTGTCTAGATCAGGAGGCAACTCAAGTTTTATAAGGAGTGGGACCCAAGAGGGGATCCCCTTCCTATTAGATTAAATAAAAAGGAAACATCCCATATATAAACACTAGTATAAATTGTTTGCAAAAGGAATGATAGCCAATTTATTCAAATTGCATGTATCTTTATACCAAATGTAGTGACAGAATACAAAATAACTAACTATTACAATCTTGATGTTATTACTATCCTTCACCACACATGGTGATACATATGAAAACTAAACTAATCATAATATCTACAGAGGGTCATCTAACTACCTCGAAGATGTCTCACAAAGAGGTTCAGCTACACTTGATGAGGTCCCAGTCCAACTTGGTTAACTTCTCATTAACCTACATCTGGGGTGGAAAGCACACCCCAACAACATGAGAGAAGTAGATGAATCAACATAAACATTGGTATGAGCATATTCAATTGGGATTGAGCAATACAGGGAATAAAAGATGTCAAATAAATAAGGCTTCAAATAGAAAAGGAAAGGACTACCCAACTGGGAACAAAAGAATATGAATTCAATAAAATGATAAAATAAGAGCAAGGCATCTATGTGTTTTACATGTGACGATACTAAAACCATATAAACATATTGGTAGGAAATAACACATCTAACAAAAATATGGGATGAGCAGGAACATATACACATCTGCTCTGAGTAGGATAGTATACACATCTTCTCTAATGGTATCACTTGCAGGAATGATCACATATGCATTATCAAGTGTGGGAATTCACACATCCACGTATAATGGCACACATCACATTATGCTAGTAGTCACCACATGATGCATAACAAAATATTTAGAAAGTATAAATAAAAATATGAGGGGTGAGAACATGCAACAGTTATCAGGTGGGGTCAGAGGACCCATAAAAAAATATATACAGATTTTCACAATTAAGATACTTCACATGATCACAAAATTCCACAACTTGCAAATTAGGATTCTACAAGAATTAATATGAAAAAGATATAAGTAAGAGTACAACATAGATCAAGAGTTCAAATTCATTAAGATTAGACCCAAATAGGTCATCAAGTCATGAAAGAGAAATTTCAATAATAAGATACCTCAAAGAGGCCCAAGAGAGAGATAAAGGAAGTAATTTCTCAATAGGACTCATGGGGGATGAAACATACATTAAGGGAGGATAAAACTAGGTTAATTGCTCAATATAGAATAATAGGGAATGCAATCATACCTTGAGAAGTTTGTCAACTTATCAAAGTCTAAATATTAGATCCAAGGGCAGATGTCAAAGCTAGCGAAGCATGATTTTTGCACTACAAACATGATGTTTTGATGATGTTACATGCTTCTTTGGGAAAGAGGGCATCATGGTGGTAGTAGATGTTGCTCTGTGGTCATGGTGGGGGGTAGGTAAGGGAGAAGAGAAGAGGAAATCATGAGCAACCTTCTGCATAGCACCGACCTAAATAGGGTCACATATAGAGAAGGAGGCCAGAGCTTATACATAACCAAGAATATGAGTCAAAAGTTGTTCTCTAATTGATTTTTTTTGTGAACATAAAATTTAGTGTAATAGGAAATATTTAGGAAAAACCAACCCAACTAAAGCAACAATATTTCCCTATATACTAGTATTTTTATCCCTTATTTTATATTTTATTCAAGGAAACAAACATTGACTAAATAAAGTAAATTTGACATGTAGTCTAATTATGATGCGTATAATACAAAGTTAATGTGCCTTTCTTATTTTGAAACTATTTAATAAGTTGTTTAATTTATTTGTGTCCTTTTAGAATTATCATGATAATTTATTTTATAATTTATTTATGGAAACTTAGGATTATCCAATTGACGTGGAATATCATAAATAAACTAACTAATATATGAAAAACCAAATTGAACATTAGTTCTTGTTTTTAGGTTGTTTACTTGAATATTTAATATATAAAGATGTTTTTGGTATTATTTAAATAAATACTATCATAATGTATATTGTGTTAATATATTTGGTTTATATGATCCTTTGGAAAATATCTACCGATGAGGGAAGTATGTCCTTTTTATATTTATTTAATGCATATAGTCATGATAATTTTCCATTAAGTATGTGTAACACAATTTCCTTTTAAGGAAATGGCATCTATGTTAATGATGTAAAGATAGATTCTAATTTTGATTTCCAATTTCCCCAAAAGTATTGTAGACTTGCATATAACAAATTTGATTATAATAATAAATTATAAAAGAAACATGTGAAGATATTCATGGTATATTTAATATAACATTTTTTAAAATTTTCTTAAATCAATATAATTACGATGAGATTACCAAATTGATGATTTTCCATTTTCAAAGAATTGTGGATCGAAGTAGTAAATTGTTCTTAAGAGAAGTGTACAAACAATGTTGTTATAATTTTCCAATTGGTAGTCATTCATTTATTATATGTGTTTTATGTTGTGACATATTCTCAATGGAATGTAAGCTTCACAATGTGAGTCAACTCTCATTACTGTAGGCTAGGGAGGATAATTCTACATGCATGCCATTTAAAGAGAGAGAGACCAAATTAGATTTTTTTTTGTGAAATTCATATATTGTATGAAATGGACAATGTCGTTAAATTCCATATACAATCACCATATTCATTAATATAAATTTTATGTGAATTCTTTTATGATGAACAATATCACACATTTACTGCAAATGATGTACTAGTTTCCGTAAAGCCATTTGTTAGTAAAAGATAAGACAAATTGTACTGTTAATATTTAATTAGATGTTTATGCAAGTTTTTAACATTAATTCATATATATGTATATCATAATATATATTTCTAAATGTCTTGTAAGTATTATTGGGTTTGTTTACTGAATCTTGACATAATTGTATAAATATGTTGTATAGAGTAGAAACTATGTTTATTTATATTGTTACATGTTACTACAAACCACAACAATTCTTATATTGGTTTCATTGAAATGTCTAGTTAGACTTTTATCATAATTCTTCTAAGAAATAAAGATGTAATTCCTCAGCAAAGGTTAATTTTCTCATCGATAAGAAATCGACTTCTATGGCCAATAAAAAGGAGAAAATTACTTTACTCACTAGACTCCACTTTTAAAGTTATTTATTGGATCATTTAGTATTCTATAGTTCAACTTAGATTTTCCATCCTTAATAAAATTAAGGAATCTATAATTGTATAAATAATGTAAAACTTGGAAATCCAGCTAATTGGGACCCAAGGAACATGAATTTTCCATTACATTTCACTTTTTGGAATTTTCTTTTATGAGTTGTGGCACCATTTGGATATTTGTCTCATTACCATTATATTTATTAAAATAGTATATCTTTATTATCAACATTCATTGAATTAAATGCTATTATTTTCACATTTTTGCCAAAAGAGCTATCTTATATTTTTTACACTTCCATATTTAACATATTTAGTTTATTAATTCCATATTTATTTAAATAATAGAATATTATTAATATTTATGGTCATGGAAATTGTTACTTCAAAGCATATTATTCATTTTTATTTAGCCATTATGTTCGTAAAGAAAATATATGTAACATATTTCATGAATTTATATATGACACATAATTAAGTCTAAGAAACCAATATATGTAACCATGTTTTAATTTTTACCCTTGTTTGGTCAAATCTAAGAAACCAATATTACTAGATTTTTAATCATGGAAAGGGGGTAAGATTCTAAATTTTGGTTTGATACAAGTTTATAAGCTACTGGTCCAATCCTCTTAATGATTTGGTAGGGTCCTATTTATCTAGATGTTAACTTTACTTGCTTCCCAAACCTTAGTACACTTCATCCCCAATATGAAACTGAAGCGGTCTTTGGTGTTTCTCTATATGGATTTTTTTTCTATAATGTGAAACTTTCAACTACTCTCTAATCACAAATATCTTCTCTATTATTTCTTCCACCAATTCTAGACTTAAAATTTGCCTCTCACTAATTTCAAACCAACAAATAGGAGTTATACACTTCCTCCCATACAAAGCTTCATAAGGTGTCATACCCAAAGTGGAATGATCACTATTGTTATATGCAAACTCCATAAGGTTAAGGTGATTATCCCAACTCACATTAAACCGTAGTACACATGTTCCCAACTTGTCCTCTAGGGTTTAAATTATTTGCTCTAACTGTTCATCTATATGAGGAGGAAATACAGTGCTAAACTTCAAACTTGTTCCCAAAGCATGATGTAGTTGATTTCAAGATTTAGATGTGAACTTGGGGTCTTTATCAAATTTAATAGTGATTTGTGTTCCATGCAATCTGATTATCTCATCAATGTAGGCTTTAGCTAGTTTTGGTGCATCCCAAGTTGACTTAACATGTAACAAATGACCGAATTTAGTTAGTTTGTCTACAATCACCCATACAGTTTCAAAACCACATGATGTCATGGGTAACACAATTGTAAAGTTTGTAGTGATATGTTTCCACTTTCACACAGTATTAGGGAGTTGTAAGGTACCTGTCAGCTTCTAGTGTTCAATCATGACTTTTCGGCATACACCACACCTAACTACATAGTCAACCACATCTCTCTTCATACTTTACCACCAATATAGTTCTTTGAGGTTGTTTTACATCTTAGAATTTCCTAAATGCATTGGTTACATAGAAGATTGGTCTTCCTCAAGAATATGCTTCTTTAATTTAGTGTCTTCTGGCACACACAATCTATCATGTTGATACAACATCCCATAATTAGAATATATGAAATCTATCATCTTTCCTTTTGTAATTTCATGTATCATCTACATCAATTCATTGTCATACTATTGAAGCTCTTTAATTTGCTTGTATACTATAGGTTTAACGTGCATATGTGTAATTAATCCACCTTATCTGATACACTTAAGTCTAAATTCATCTCTCTCATCTTGACCAGTAAGTCTGTACGATCCTCAAAATGTGTAAATTTGAATTCTATGAATGTAAGCTTGATTTGATAAGAAAATTTTCTAATTGTAATTGTTAGAATAATAAAGTTATCCACTTTGTGGCATGGGTTTGACACATGGCCCAAGTGAGACCCATGAGATGATTTGGTTTGCAAATAGGTTCTAGTGGCACAAGTTTGAGAAATGAGAAATTTCGTGCATAAATAAATAATAATGGTTTTGTGAAATGTTAGATAACTAAAATATGAGATAATGGGAAAGTTTTTAGGAGGTTCTAAGATAATGTGTACCTTAGATAATCAAATAAGTAATTATCTAACCATGAATGGCACTACAAGATTTGAGGCATCAAATAGTGTTATCTCATTTTGACTTTTAGTGTAACATACTCAATTCCAGGCACATAGGCTAATCCACTGTTCTTCTAGGCCCCTATTTGATTATGTGGATATCCAATCTTTGTTTCCCCCCCTTTTAGTTAACTACCTTTTAATATCTATATTTCATTGTGTTAGCATAGACCAAAGCATATTAGGATCTGATAATCCTATCTGACTCATTAGAATCACATGAACGTGAAATCTTAGAATGTGATAACCCTAATATTTGAGGTATGGGATTAGTGGATACTAATACTAAACTATAGAAACGACCATTAATTAATATTATAGAATAAATGTGGAATATTAGAGGGTGGAATGTGGAAATTTGTAAGACGATTCACCATATTTTGCTATTAGGTTAAGCTAATAATCCAAATTTAGTAAATAATGTATTAGGACTTAATGGAAACACAAATAGTCTCGTAATGCAAATCTAAGTCCAAATTCATGTTCTTCACACCCAAATTAGCTAGCCTACATATTTTGATCTTAATCAGATATCTTATACACCCTTAATGGTGGTTTAAAAGGTAGGATATAAGTTTAGTTTATTTATTTCATTTCTAATCATATAAAGTGCATATTTCAACTAAGTTTCAGATTAAGTGTTTGTCGGGTGAGTCACGTGGACCCTTCATTGGGTTGGGTAGATAGGGTGTTGGACTTTGTCTCCCATCCCTAACAACCACGTGAGAGGCTGCCTACATGACTCATTCCCCATCGACTCTTTCCTTATCACCTTTCTCCCTCCACACTTCATCATTCCACATGATTTCTCCTCCATTAAATTAGCCTCAGGCTACTGATTTCAATAAACCCTAACTCACCCTCTCTCTAACCCTAGGTACAAAATGCCCAAAGTCACCGACCACCCCTTCGTAGTACCACGGAGCCACAACTAGTGACGCCCACCACCATATCTAGGGATCCTTGGCATCAATATCCCTATACAAGGACTCCTATGAAATCAATTTAGCCTCCCGCACGTTGATCCTCCTCTGCTTAATCGAGTTTATTCCCCAACAACTAGAGATCTTCCACCCTCCATCACACCACAACAGTCAAAATTCCACTCACAGTAAAGATCCATGACCTTCCACCTTTTGTTTCTTATGCATAGAACACCATGTCCTTCACTATTTGCCTGAATGACTACCATCTCTGGCCCTGTTATATTGAAACCTCTCTGGAAGGGGAAGGTCTCGTCGTCCCTAAACTTGCTATAGTTTTGTGGTTTAACGCAAATGCCTCTCAGCTGTGATGGAATGGTTTGAGGTCCTCATTTGATCCGTCCATCTATCCCTTTTTCGTTCTCTTCCTTGTTTTAGTTCACCTTATTTGTAGCAGCTCACCACACATTGGTCTCCTATTCAAGATGAGGCTCGTCTGACTCCTTCAACTTGAGACACATCCAAACATGTTCTAGGGTGTGGAGAGAGTTTGTTTTAGTGAAAGTTGTCAGTGGTGCGATCTTGTTGCAGATCCCTATGTACACCATGTCATGATCTCTGAACCCCCTCCCTACCATGAACATTTTGTGGTCTCTAACCATGGATTCACTGTGAATTCCCTATAAGTGTCTTTGATACCATATTTTGAGGATGTATCTTATTGATTAGGTCGTCTATCTTGCTTCGTCCCTATTTTCCTTGGTGGCTTCTGTGTGGTACTCCTCCTATTTCAATACCTTGTCACCGTAACCTTGGTGGAGAAGTTTCTTCCCCATCCCTGTGGTCTAAGAATTCAACTCAATGATCTCTAGCTCTGTCTTGATCTCATAGAACTAATGGGGCTCCCTCCAAATCGTGAGGATCCAAAACTAGGGAAGTAGCCCTGGAAAGTGAGATCATGTGCTCCATCCATGGCGTGGGAGCAGGGATCAACCCCTAGGACAAAGGTCCTACATAGCCCTAGGGTGTGTTGTCTGTGTAAGTCAAGAAAGGGGGCGTCTGAGACTTCTCACATGTTAGACTCACACTTGACCATGGAATTGTCGACTGATTTCTAGTATAGTTTTAGTGTACTATTATTTTAATAATTAGGTCTCCTTTAAGGGCAAGAGGATCTTTCCGCATTTTATTTTTCATTAAATCAAAAAATGGAATTAACTTGTAAAATACATAAGTAATTATCTACTTATCCAAATATCACATATAAATATATTTTTAAAATAAAAAAAATACAACTGATTTAATAGGTTAGGTTTTGAGTCTAGATTTCCAATTTTTAGTAGTTCATTTTCTAAGTAAGAGAATCAATAGACTTTATATTATTGGATGCACAAATATTGTTATTCTGTTGTCAAAGCCCTGACCCCAAGACTAGGGAGTGTTACGGAATACCTAAGTTGGACTATACAGTATGTACATCCTTTATTTTACTTTGGGCATCATTTGACTGATCCTACATTCTTTAATGAGGCATCTCTTGAATATCAATTCTACTTGAAAATCAATTATTGGACATTCATATCTCTTGATTTAGATCCATTTAATTCATGTGATTGTTTAATTACTCTATTATAATGGGTCTTTGGACCCCTCCTGTAATGATTGTCATTTATGTGAAATTGACTAAAATTCTAGTCTTTCCACTCTATTCATGCATGCTACATGTTTGACTAGAATATCTAGAATAGTGGTACTTCTATACAACCATACTTATATAAGGCATGCATATCTTGCCCGAGGTGTGCGTTTCCACCCTTATTTCTTTTAGGGCATGATCCTATGCTGTTATGGCCCTATTTTAGGTATATTTAGTCTACATTGTTATACACATAAATGATTATTGTTTTAAATGGGAATTGTGGTTAATTGTTATGGGAAGGGAATTTTATTCTCATACTTGTAATCTAGATTTTAAGATTCCTCATTTTTCTTATTATATTTCTCTTGAACTGCCTAATTGCAAATAGCCTCCTTCTTTTGGGAACATCTCTTTTTGTATGTTTAACCCAATATAATGCCCAAAGTGTTTATATATGTACATACTCAGCCTTTGCTGACCTTATTTTGTTTCCTATTTCTAGGGTGATGTTTCCTTCCACCCGGGTGTAGGAACATTAGAAGACAAGGACGTATGAAGATCGTATACTGGGTATTAGAACTAAGGATAGCTTGAAATGATTGGGTTACCCTCTCTAACATGTCTTGCATGTGATTAGATCTATTAGATCTATACCTTTTGTTTTTCTGTACCACCTTTATTGGTGAGGAACAGTTGTAAATGAATCATCATGTAACTTTTTAATAGTCTTATTTATGCTATTTATTATGACATGGCTCTTTATATTGTACCAATTGAGTGGACCCCCTATCGGACCCCACTCTTTACAAAATGGTATCAGAGCCTAAGCAGTCGATAACTTGACTATTTCAAGTTATCCTAGGATGACCCTTAATTAGGTAGGTGATGCTCAGAGGTTGTTGACAAACTGATAACCTAGTAGAAGAATACCAATTAGGGTTTTCAAACCCTAATTATTTTGGTCACTTACACTACTCAACCCACCTATGTGGATGTGAGTTGGTATTTAGAAACACTTGACACCCATGTCCTCTTTACAAGGGTGGGATGAAGCCACATGGAACTGACTCTTGTAGTGTTGGTTCACATGTCATAATTTTCTAGGATGTTAGCCTAAGATCTATGCAATGTATATTGGTTTGAACAGTTATAGTTAGGCTTTATTTTAGTTCTCACCGTAAACCCCTTTTCCTTTTTTGTTTCTCTATCATGCCTCGCATATACCCACTTTGTCTACTGAGAATACGTAAATTATATAAGTAAAATCTCGATCTGCATCTTAAGAATTAAGATGATTCCCTTGGTACTAAGTGATAACATGAAGTACCTTGGTTATTGATAGGCATGACTTTCCTTCGATATGGAGTATCTCAACATAGGTATGTCCCAAGGCCATCTATCTAAGGATTGGATACCATCTTTGTTTAGCTTTTTATTTCTCATACATGAGGATTGGTGGGTAGAACCTATTGACTCTGGTAGAATATTCTTAGGAGTTCGTCTCTCTCGCCTCCATGGTGTAATTAGATTGCCCAGTAAACAATGTGATGAGTAATTTGACTATATAGTCCATCTTGTCTTGTGATGGAACTATGGTTGTAAATCGTCAATTGTAGAAGGTCACATATACCTTATTATAATGTTTAGATGATCTTGTGACTCCCTTAGGTCATGTTATGGGGCTATGTCATTTATTCTTGAGAGTGACATGGGGAATGGTGGATGTCGTACCTTGTTAAGGTTTGATAGAATTTGACCACATTAATACAAAACCCTTCTTCCTATGCTATGAGACTAGATATGTATTTTACCATAACCTTTGTATGATTGATAAATTAGAAGATGTTGGTAGACTACAATGATGATAGAATAATACTATAGGTATCATGTGGCGGATAAGTGGTGGACTTGGTTCTCAAATTGATTTTTTTTTGCACCAATTTTGGATTTTTCATTGTAAGATTTTCATCATCAAACTTATTTCCATTATTAACTTATATGTACAAAAGAAAAGTTTTCATATTTTATCTATGGTTTTGGAATCAAGTCAATACCACAAGGAAGTTTGAATTGTAGAGTATCCCTTTAAATGAAGAAGCACTTGACTGGAATGATCGACCTAAAACCCTAGGACTACGTGTGATGTAGAGAGTACGAAGAAGCCTTGGATACATAAGACCTAGGTTCACCCTGTCTGCTCCTCTAGGTGATTATATAAGTCAGAGATTAACCCCTTTAAGGGGTGGGGTCTTATACGCTTAGGAGTGTAGCTTAACTTAAGGGATAATCAGGAGTTGATAGTGGTTGTAATAAGCAGAACTTGGGTAACTCCTTAAATGAAAGTCAAACGATTTAGATATCATATAATTATGGTATATCAGTAAGCCTCGTTCATTTGACTGCCATGAATGTTACTTGAAAAAAAATAGGATTATCTTCACTAATCTATAATGGAGAATGTAAGTAAGATATATTATAAAAGCAAAGGGTATGACCAATTCCTAGAAAACAACCCATATATTTCTTCTAATACAAATGACATGTGGGTAAATGACTCAAGAAATAAGGTTCAACACATAAGGATGATAAACTTAATGAATATACTCATTTCTGAGGTGAGAAAAATGAATTAAAAATGAAAATGAATTAAGTACACCTTAACCATGACCTAAGTACATTAAGGTGTATACTATAGTCATGGAAGATTATTTTTCTATGTTCTATACAACACTCTATACTACCAAAATATGAATGAGAAAATCTGTTGGAAAACAAAACCCTAAACTTACACCTCAACCCTAATATGCCTATTAAAGTATGTGTTTTTTTAGCCATGTAACACATCATAATTTATTCCCATTGAAAAAATCTATAAATAAATTAAATTTAAGATATAATTCTAATATTGGAAGAAAAGCCAGACATATATGCATGTCATACATAAAAGTGACTATTATAAATAATAATAATTTTGATGATAATAAGTAGTAGATGATTATGATGATGATTATAATAAGGAAAATGATGTCGACCATGATCAAAGAATGGTGAAACTATGATAACATAGTAGGTATCCATAATGTATACAAATTGAATAAGATAGTCCTATGTCTTGTTGTAACTTTTCTAGCCCAACATCTAACATAATCAGATTAGTCGATACATGACACTTAGATACATACAACTTCATCCTTAGACTAGACATAAGTGTGACATGAATAGTATGGTATGACCCCCCTACATCAAGTATACAAGAAATTTATAACTTGGTTAAATTTATAACTTAGTTTACCATACCACACGTGGATGGATTTTGGGGACGAAATCCCTTTTAAGGGGTGGAGTGTTGTAACATACTCAATTCCAGGCACATAGGCCAATCCTTTCAAGGCCCCTATTTGATTATGTGGATATCCAATCTCTCTTTCCCTCCTTTTTAGTTAACTACCTATAAATATATGTATTTCAATGTGTTAGCATAAACCAAACCATATTAGGATCTGATAATCCTATCTGACTCATTAGAAACACATGAACATGAAATCTTAGAATGTGATAACCCTAATACTTGAGGTATGGGAATTAGTGGATACTAATACTAAACTATAGCATCAACCATTTATTAATATCCTAGAATAAACATGTAATATTATAGGGAGGAATGTGGAAATCATGTAAGAGGATTCACCATGTTTTGATGTTAAATTAAGCTACTAATTCAGTGACTAATGTATTATGGCTAAAAGGAAACACAAATAGTCTCACAATGCAAATCTAAGTCCAAATTCATGTTCCTCACACCCAAATTAGCTAGCCTACATACTTTGAGCTTAATCAGATATCGTATACACCCTTAATGGTGATTTAAAGGGTAGGATATAAGTTTAGTTGATTTATTTCATTTCAAAACATATAAAGTGCATATTTCAACTAAGTTTCGAATTATGTTCTTGTCACAGGAGTCTGGCAGACCTTTCGTCAGTTCGGCTAGATGTGGTATTGGACTTTGTCTCCCACACCCGACAACCCCGCGCGAGAGGTTGCCCATGAGACTCGTTCCCCATCGACTCTTTCCTTCTAACCTTTCTCCTTCCACGATTCATCGTTCCACACAATTTCTCCTCCATTAGTTTTGCCTCATCCTGGCAAGTTCAATAAACCTAACTCACCCTCTCTCTCTCTCACCCCAGGTATAAAATTCCCAATGTCGGTGGCCATCCCCCATCTTTTTAGTATTGCGGAGCCACAACCAGTGACACCCACAACCATTTCTTGGGATCACTGGCATCGATTGCCCTATACAAGGACTCTTAGGAAATCAATTTAGCCGCCTGAACATTGATCCTCCTCTGCCAGGTTGAGTTTCTTCCCCAATAATTGGATATCTTCCACCCTCCTTCATGCCATAGCAGTCAAAATTTCAAACATGGTAATGATCCCTGACCTTCCACGTTTTGTTTCATATGCATAGAACGCCATGTCCTTCACTATTTTTCTTGAACGACTACTGTCTCTGGCCCTGTTACTTTGGAACCTCTCTGGAAGGGGAAGATCTCATTGTCCCTGAACTTTCTATGGTTTTTTGTCTTATTGCAAACACCTCTCAACTATGCTCAAATGGTTTGAGGTCCTCGTTTGATACGTCCATCTATCACTCCATCATTCTCTTCCTTGTTTTAGTTCACCTTGTTTGTAACAGCTTACCACACAGTGGTCTCCTGTTCAGGACGAGGCTCGTCTGGATCCTTCAACCCGAGGAACACTCCAAATGAGTTGCGGGGTGTGGAGAGGGTTCATTTTGGTGAAAGTTGTTAGTGGTGCGAGCTTATTGTAGATTCCTATCTGCACCATGTCATGATCTCTGAACCCCCTCCCTACCATGAACATTTTGTTGTCTCTGACCATGGCTTCTCTAGTGAATTCCCTATAAGTGTCTTCGATATCATATTTTGAGGATGGGTCTTCTTGTTTAGGTCATCTATCTCGCTTCCTTCATGTTTTCCTTGGTGGCTTATGTGAGGTACTCCTCCTATTTTGACGCCTTGTCACTGTGACCTTGGTAGAGAAGTTTCTTCCCCATCCTGGTGGTCTAAGCATTTGAATCAGGGATCTCTAGCTCCATTTTGATCTCAGAGAACTACTAGATCTCCCTCCAGATCACGAGGATCCAAAACTAGGGAAGTAGCCCTGGAAAGAGAGCTCATGCGCTTCATCCATGGCGTGGGAGCAGGGATCAACCCATGGGCCAAAAGTCCTACATTATGTTGTTTGTGTAAACTGAGAAAGGGGGCATCTGAGACTTCTCACATGTTTGACTTGCATTTAACCATGGGAAATATCAGTCAATTTCTAGTATAATTTCAGTGTGATGTTCATTTAATAATTAGGTTTCCTTCAAGGGCATGGGGGTATTTCCACATTTTATTTTTCATTAAATTAGAAAATGGAATTAACTTGTAAAATGCATAAGTAATTGTAAGCTTACCCAAATAACACATATAAATATATTTTCGAAATCAGAAAAATACGATGGATTCAATAGATTAGGTTTTGAGTCTATATTTCTGATTTTCAACAGGTCATTTCTATGTAAGAGAATCAATAGAATTTATATTAATTGGATGTACAAATATTGTTATTAGGTTGTCAAAGACCTGACCCCAAGACTAGGGAGTGTTTCTGAATACCTAAGTTGGACTATAAGGTATGCACATTCTCTATTTTATTTTGGGAATTATTTGACTGATCCTACATTCTTTGATGAGGCATCTCTTGAATATCAATTCTACTTGAAAATCAATTATTAGACATTTGTATCTCGTGATTTAGATCCATTTTAATTCATGTGATTGTTTAATTACTCTATTATAATGGATCTTTGGACCCCTCCTGCTATGTTTTCCATTTATGTGAAATTGATTAAAATTCTAGTTTTGCCACTCTATTCATGCATGCTACATGTTTGACTAGAATATCTAATGTAGTGGTACTTATGTACAACCATACTTATATAGGGTGTGCTTATTCTACCCGGGGTGTGCGTTTCCACCCTTATATCTTTTAGGCCGTGATCCTTCAGTGTTATGGCCCTATTTTAGGTAGATTTAGTCTACATTGTTATGCATGCAAATGATTATTGTTTTAAATGGGAATTGTGGTTAACTGTTATGGCAAGGCACTTTTATTCTCATACTTGTAGTTGGAATTTTAATATGCCTCATTTCTCTTATTATATTTCTCTTGAACTGCCTGATTGCAAATAGTCTCCTTCTTTTAAGAACATCTCTTTTTGTATGTTTAACCCAATATAATGCCCAAATTGTTTATATATGTACATACTCAACCTTTGCTGACCTTATTTTGTTTCCTATTTCATGGGTGATGTTTCCTTCCACCTAGGTGTAGGTACGTTAGAAGACAAGGACGTATGAAGATCACATACAGGGTATTGGAACTAACAATAGCTCGAAATGACCGGGTTACCCTCTCTAACAGGTTTTCCATATGATTAGATCTATTAGGTGTATACCTTTTGGTTTGCTATACCACATTTTATGGTGAGGAACAATTGTAAATGAATCATCATGTAACTTGTAATAGTCTTGTTTCTGTTGTTTTATTGTTACATGGATCTTTATATTGTACTAATTGAGTAGACCCCCTACTGGGTCCCACTCTTTACAAAATGGTATCAGAGCCTAAACAGTCTGTAACTTGACTATTTCAAGTTATCCTAGGATGACCCTTAATTAGGTAGGTGACCCTCAGAGGTTGTTGACAAACTGATTACCTAGTAGTAGAATACCAATTAGGGTTTTCAAACCCTAAATATTGTGATCACTTACACTCCTCAACCCACCTATATGGATGTGAGT
>OY856409.1:1663142210-1663154710 GCA_963693085.1 Alisma plantago-aquatica | reverse complement strand
GATGGACGTGAATGTATAGTGGATAGGAGATATCAGCCTATAGGACATGAATTCACAGCTTGTGTAAATGTTTTGCAAGTGAAAGCTTTGCTAATGGCTTGCTACAATGTGATCTCAAGTGAATTGTATATGCAAGTTATGTACTCAAGTGAGTTTAGGTGTCCTAAGGCATGTCCTATTATAGGAATAACCTACTAGTGCTTAGGGATGTTATAAACACTTTCTAGAGGGTTCTTAGTGCTCAACTAGTCGTTAGGTATCCACTAATTATGTTTGTAACGACTAGTTAATTAACTCTGAAAAGTGTAGACAGAAACCTTCTCGGTCGAGACGTTTGTCAACCGAGTGCCTCTCGGTCGAGGAGTTTGTCGACCGAGAGTAAGTTTGGAGTAAGTGTATTGCAACGTTCAACTCAACTCCCACCTACTTTTCTAACTCAGTCTAATGGCTTGGAGGGTCTGTTCTCGGTCGAGGAGTTTGTCGATCGAGAGTGTCTCGGTCGAATTTTTTGTCGACCGAGAACATCCCTGATTCAATGTATTCATTTACGGAGTGTGTGTATCAATGTGCAATTGTGATATTATCTTGGGGGATGATCTATATCTAAGTGTTGTGAGTGGATAGGGAAGTTCTAAATGCTTGATTTACATGATATCTAAGTACAAGTACATTTATAAACTTGTACAAGTTTTTACATTGATTACAATCATGAAAATAAAGCAATTTTTGCAAATTGATCTTCCAAGTCTTCGCTATCCATCACCTTATATGCTTGTCCCTAAAACACTCAAATAACAAGTTAAAACCACAAGAAATAAATGTTTATCATCATCAAAACAAAGGGATTATAATAATTTCCAATTTAGCCAACAATCTCCCCCTTTTTGAAGATGACAAAACATTTCAAAAATATAAATCAAGACAATATAAATCATATGAGTTTCATACCTGAAGTTTACCTTTTGTATCCATTCTCTTGTTTGCAAGTGTGTGCTAGCCGAGAGATTATGAAACTTATTTTACTTTATGTTATTGATTTTATATTATTTCTACCCCTTTGTCATTTCAAAAAGATAACTAAGCTAAACATTAATTATGACTTTTGTTTCTCCCCCTTAATTTGATAATTTGATACTCATTGCAAACCACTTATTTTTATGTCAAATTTAGCCACAATTTATTTCTCAATCATTTGCAAAGGATGTTAAGCCTTGAAATGATATGAGATCCTTTTAGATTCATTGCATATGTATTTTGATTTCTCATCCATTTTATAAGGGATGTTAAGCCCTGAAAATGATATGAGATCCATTTAGGCTCATGATGGATACATATATTGATTTCTCATCCATTTTACAAGGGATGTTAAGCCCTGAAAATGACATGAGAATCCTTTAAGATCATGAATATATTTAATAGTTTCTCAACCATTTACAAGGAATGTTACGCCCTAAAATGATATGAGATTCTTTTAAGCTTATAGTAGAATCAATGAATGTATCTCTAACCAAATGCGCAGGATGTTAAGCCCTAATTTGTTTAGAGAATTCAATTAAGGACAATATATACATTATATTCATAAATATTATAGCCTCCTTTATTTTCATAACCAAGATTACTTTAAAGATACTAAGTTCATAACTAGTTTCAAAATCTCTTTATGATGTTTACAAAGTTTTGTGAATTCCTTCTTAATCTTATAGTCAAGATAGTTTTTGTACGCTCCCCCTTAATCTTATAATCAAGATAATTTAAGGATTCTAAGGTCACAATAAGCATTAGATCATAATAAGTTAACCTTTTATGAGAGCTATGCACTAAAATCTTGTTTTCAATATACGAAGATTGAGTGCAAGGAAATGTTTTACAATTAAGCATTTTGTCAAGCTTATTTTAGGTCGACCTTGACTTTGACCTGGGCGCCCCCTCGGTCGAACTTTATTTCGAATGAGAGGCATTTTATACAGATTTATAGTTTACGCACTCTCAATAATCCACTTGATTGAATATAACACCTTTTATGTAATAGGTGGATACCAATTTGAAAGAATTTATATCAATTTGAAGGATTATAGCTTAGGATCAAAGTTTGTATTGAACTGAATTCATGTAAGCAATATTTGATTTTGAAATGGTGTCTTGCTCTTGATTTGCTTAGAATAGGCTTTAGATAGAATATAATTTTATTCTAAGCAAGACTTCTTATTCCATCAATGCAACAAATATATGAAGTTTTCTCAAGGAAACATGGTTCATAATTTTCAGATTGGCCAAGAAATACTTTTAGGCAAACCATGTATCAGATCATAGCAATTAAAAATGAACTTGTAATCTATGCTATATTGGTATTGAAGCATGTCCAATTGCAGTAAGAGTATATATTTCCAATCATGCATCACAAAGATAATATCCTTTTCCATAAGCCAAGCACAAGATAATTATTAACTTAATATGTCAAGATGCATCTGTGCCATTGAGTTTTACTTTTATGTAAAATGACATTTTCAATGATAACATCATCTTTATATGTAAAGAGCTGAATCACTATGATCATTTTGAAAAAATATCCATTCATGATTTGTATATATAGGTCAAAGATTATTTTAGGCAAACCAAGTAAAAGATGAAACACAATGATCATGATGAAACTATAAAGGCATATCCATAACACAATGATCATGATCATTTAAAAGCAAATTTCAAGACACATGGTTTCTATATAGATAGACCAAGGAATAATTAGGAAAAACCATGTGGATTATGATAAAATAGTAATTTCCCTGATTAAATCAACATGGTTCATAATTTTTAGTTTTAAGCCAAAACATGTAGGAGATGAACCAAAATAATATCATGAGAAGCAAATCCATTATTTTCTTGATTGAACTTACTCAAATCATCACATTTTTCAGTTTTAAGATACACAATGTAGAGAATCATACCTTTTAAGGAAGATTTATCAAAGCAATAACTTTTTCTTGATCAACCATGGTTCATCAATTTTTAGATTTAAGACAAACCATGTAGATGAACATGCTTAATCATTTCAAGAGAAATAGAAATTTAGGACTTTACAACCTATGCATTAACTTTAAGAAAACATTTCTTGTTTCTATTTTCATATAGTTTTGATCACATAATTAGTAAATTTACAGCATGTTTAATAAGGATATCATATAAATCATGATGCAAATTATCAATATGTGATTTGAGAGTTATCTCCAAGATTTATGATTCATTCATAATTTCCAATCAATTTTCATTTATACCAAATTTATAGCAAGTTGATATCAAACGGAACCAGTTGAACAAGTTTTCTAGAACCTTAATACGATCGAAAAATACTTCGAACGAAAATAATTCAGTCGAGAATGAGTTTGACTGAGAGTGTCTCTGTAGATTTTATTCAGCAATTTGTTTGTTCAAGTTATGGGTTGCATTTCTTTGATTTATTTTGTTATTCTATTATATTAAGTTGAGATAGACATAATGATGTTCAAATCAAGATTATTGGTCATATCTCAACTTGATTAATTCATATTTATTTAGTTTGGGGGTTTTGGAACCCATACCAACTCGACATCCTTTTTCTTGTATGGGCATGAGAAGGAATAATGTCCAAGACGCAAGCAATAGTGACAACAAATGGAATCAATTTCATTTCTCTTTCTAGGAGGATTTTCTTTAGGCACATACATGACTTTAGTCTTGGGTACTTGTGCCCTTTTCGTTCTAGGTTCCTGATAGAATTTTTCTTTGGGTACATGTATGAACTTGGTCTGTGTTCTTCTAGGTTTAGGTTGATGATTTTTTTCTTTTGGAACATATCCTAAACCTCTTCTTCCAATTTGACCAGAAGAAACCTTTAGGATCTTATCAAGAACACTATTGTTCTTCAAACTACTAATTTCCTTTTGTAACTTAGAAATTTCATCTATTTTCTTTTTAATATTCAAGTTTGCTTGATCTATGTTAGATGACAAACTATCTCTTTCTTTTACAATGGCATCATAATCTAAATGAGTGCATAGAATAGGTTGAGTTTGAAGATTATTCAACTTAGCAAGTAATTCAACCTTTTCTTGAGAAAGAAGATTATAGTTTGTCTCTAGAGTAAGTAACTTCGTATTGCAATCATTAAGAGAAGATTTCAATATAGAATTTTCAGAAGTAATACTTTCCTTTTCAGAAACAAGTTTACTTAACTGATCATATAATTCTTCATTTGTTCTTGTAACTCTTTTTAGTTTCTTTTTACAATCAATATACTTGTCATGCATTTCTTGAAGACTAACAATTAAATCTTCTTTTGACAAGTCCAAAAGACTTACCTCTTATTATTCTTCATTTGTAGTAGTAACGAAGCATTGTACCTCTTTATGCACCTCTTCTTTCTTTGACTTCCTTGGACAACTAAGTGTTGTGTGTCCCGTTCCTAAATACCAGCTACAGCTTGTTGAAGGTTGGTCCAAGTTTCTCCTTTGCTTGAGGTTGTAGACACCACCACCCTCCATCTTTAAGACTCGATTAGATCTCCTTGAAGCCTACTCTAATACCAATTGAAAAACACTAGAGGGGGGTGAATAGGGTTTTATGATAATTTTTAAATTAATTCAACCAAGCAACCACAATTGAAATTTGGAGGAGACACGGCGTTTAGAGTGGTTCCACCCTTAGCAAAAACTAAGGAAGTCAGTCCACTACCCAATTATTTCCAATTGGGATTTTGAAAGCACTTGTATTTTATTACCTTGCAAGGATGTTACATAAGATACAAATACCTTCACCCTTAGTATAGCCTTCACTTAGAAGTAGTCTCACCAACCTTGAAGCAGTCTTCCTTGAAATAACTCCAACCTCCCCCTTGAAGTAGCCTTCCTCTTGAAGTAGTTTCTCGTTGAGATAGCCTTCTTGAAATAATCCTAAGTCCGCCAAGCTACCTTCACCACCGAAGAAGCTCCAACAACATCCTTTCCGCAGCCTCCAACCTAGGAGTAGCAAAGGAGAACCAAAGCAATAAAAAGGAATAAGAAAGAAGTAGGAAAGTACAACTTTACCAATGTAGCACAAGGCTTGAATCATATATCAAGCGTTTGATCTTCTAACCAAAGTGGATGGACGTGAATGTATAGTGGATAGGACATATCAGCCTATAGGACATGAATTCATAGCTTGTGGAAATGTTTTGTAGGTGAAAGCTTTGCTAATGGCTTGCTACAATATGATCTCAAGTGAATTGTATATGCAAGTTATGAACTCAAGTGAGTTTAAGTGTCCTAAGGCATGTCCTATTTATAGGAATGACCTAATAGTGCTTAGGGACGTTCTAGACACTTTCTAGGGGGTTCTTAGTGCTCAACTAGCCGTTAGGTATGCACTAATTATGTTTGTAATGACTAGTTAATTAACTCTAAAAATTGCAGGCAGAAACCTTCTCGGTCGAGAAGTTTGTCGACTGAGTGCCTCTCGGACGAGGAGTTTGTCGATCGAGAGTAAGTCTGGAGTAAGTGTATTGCAACGTTCAACTCAAATCCCAACTACTTTCCTAACTCAGTCTAATGTCTAGGAGGGTTTATTCTCAGTCAAGGAGTTTGTCGATTGAGAGTGTCTCGGACAAAGTTTTTGTCAACCAAGAACATCTCTGATTCAATGTATTCATTTACTGAGTGTGTGTATCAATGTGCAATTGTGATACTATCTTGGGGGATGATCTATATCTAAGTGTTGTGAGTAGATAGGGAAGATCTAAATTCTTGATTTACATGATATCTAAGTACTTGTACATTTATAAACTTGTACAAGTTTTTACATTGATTACAATCATGAAAATAAAGCAATTTTAGCAAATTGATCTTCCAAGTCTTTGTTATCCATCACCTTATATGCTTGTCCCTGAAACACTCAAATAACAATTTAAAACCACAAGAAAGAAATGTTTTTCATCATCAAAACAAAGGGATTATAATAATGTCCAATTTATCCAACAATCTCCCCCTTTTTGAAGATGACAAAACATTTCAAAAATATAAATCAAGGCAATATAAATCATATGAGTTTCATACCTGAAGTTTACCTTTTGCAGCCATTCTCTTATTTGCAAGTGTGTGCTAGCCGAGCGATTATGAAACTCATTTTACTTTATGTTATTGATTTTATATTATTTCTCCCCCTTTGTCATTTCAAAAAGATAACTAAGCTAAACACTAATTATGACTATTATTTCTCCCCCTTAATTTGATAATTTGATACTCAATGCAAACCACTTATTTTTATGTCAAATTTAGCCACAATTTATTTCTCAATCATTTGCAAAGGATGTTAAGCCTTGAAATGATATGAGATCCTTTTAGATTCATGGCATATGTGTTTTGATTTCTCATCCATTTTACAAGGGATGTTAAGCCCTGAAAATGATATGAGATCCATTTAGGCTCATGATGGATACATATATTGATTTCTCATCCATTTTACAAGGGATGTTAAGCCCTAAAATGACATGAGAATCCTTTAAGATCATGAATATATTTAATTGTTTCTCAACCATTTATAAGGGATGTTAAGACCTGAAATGATATGAGATTCTTTTAAGCTTATAGTATAATCGATGAATGTATCTCTAACCAAATGCATGGGATGTTAAGCCCTAATTTGTTTAGAAAATTCCATTAAGGACAAGATATACATTATATTCATAAATATTGTAGACTCTTTTATTTTCATAACCAAGATTACTTTAAAGATACTAAGGTCATAACTAGTTTCAAATTTTCTTTATGATGTTTACAAAGTTTTGTGAATTCCTTCTTAATCTTATAGTCAAGATAGTTTTTGTGAGCTCCCCCTTAATCTTATAATCAAGATAATTTAAGGATTCTAAGGTCACAATAAGCATTAGATCATTATAAGTTAACCTTATATGAGAGCTATGCACTAAAATCTTGTTTTCAATATACTAAGATTGAGTGCAAGGAAATGATTTACAATTAAGCATTTTGTCAAGCTTATTTTAGGTCGACCTTGACTTCGACTTGGGCACCCCTCGGTCGAACTTTATTTCTACTGAGAGGCATTTTCTGCAGATTTACAGTTTAAGCACTCTCAATAATCCACTTGATTGAATATAAAGCCTTTATGTAACATGTGGATACCAATTTGAAAGAATTTATATCAATTTGAAGGATTATAACTTAGGATCAAAGTTTGTATAGAACTGAATTCATGTAAGCAATATTTGATTTTGAAATGGTGTCTTGTTGTTGATTTGCTTAGAATAGGCTTTAGATAGAATATAGTTTTATTCTAAGCAAGACTTCTTATTCCATTAATGCAAGAAATATATGAAGTTTTCTCAAGGAAACATGGTTCACAATTTTCATATTGGCCAAGAAATACTTTTAGGAAAACCTTGTATAAGATCATAGCAATTGAAAATGAACTTGCAATCTATGTTATATTTGTATTGAAGCATGTCCAATTGCAGTAAGAGTTTATATTTCCAATCATGCATCGCAAAGATAATAACCTTTTACATAAGCCAAGCACAAGATAATTATTAACTTAATATGTCAAGATGCATTTGTGCCATTGAATTTTACTTTTATGTAAAATGACATTTTCAATGATAACATCATCTTTATATGTAAAGAGCTGAATCACTATGATCATTTTGAAAACAATATCCATTCATGATTTGTATATATAGGTCAAAGCTTATTTTAGGCAAACCAAGTAAAATATCAAACACAATGATCATGATGAAACGATAAAGGCATATCCATAACACAATGATCATGATCATTTAAAAGCAAATTTCAAGACACATGGTTTCTATATAGATAGACCAAGGAATACTTAGGACAAACCATGTGGATTATGATAAAATAGTAATTTCCTTGATTAAATCAACATGGTTCATAATTTTCAGTTTTAAGCCAAACCATGTAGGAGATGAACCAAAATAATCTCATGAGAAGCAAATCCATGATTTTCTTGATTGAACTTACTCAAATCATTACATTTTTCAGTTTTAAGATACACAATGTAGAGAATCATACCTTTTAAGGAAGATTTATCAAAGCAATATCTTTTTCTTGATCAATCATGGTTCATCAATTTTTAGATTTAAGACAAACCATATACATGAACATGCTTAATCATTTCAAGAGAAATAGAAATTTAGGGCTTTACAATGTGTTCATTAATTTTAAGAAAACTTTTCTTGTTTCTATTTGCATATAGTTTTGATCACATAATTAGTAAATGTACAACATGTTCAATAAGGATATCATATAGATCATGATGCAAATTATCAATATGTGATTTGAGAGTTGTCTCCGAGATTTATGATTCATTCATAATTTCCAATCAATTTTCATTTATACCAAATTTATAGCAAGTTTATAGCAAATTGAACCAGTTGAACAAGTTTTCCAAAACCTTAATACGGTCAACAAATACTTTGACCGAAAATAATTCGGTCGAGAAAGAATTCGTTCTAGGTTCCTGATAGAATTTTTCTTTGGGCACATGTATGAACTTGGTATGTGTTCTTCTAGGTTTAGGTTGATGATGTTTTTCTTTTGGAACATATCCTAAACCTCTTCTTACAATTTGACCAGAAGAAACCTTTAGGATCTTATCAAGAACACTATTGTTCTTCAAAATACTAATTTCCTTTTGTAACTTAGCAACTTCATCTATTTTCTTTTTAATATTCAAGTTTGCTTGATCTAAGTTAGATGACAAACTATCTCTTTCTTTTACAATGGCATCATAATCTAATTGAGTGCATCGAATAGGTTGAGTTTGAAGATTATTCAACTTAGCAAGTAATTCAACCTTTTCTTGAGAAAGAAGATTATAGTTTGTCTCTAGAGTAAGTAACTTCGTATTGCAATCATTAAGAGAAGATTTCAATTTAGAATTTTCAGAAGTAATACTTTCCTTTTCAAAAACAAGTTCACTTAACTGATCATATAATTCTTCATTTGTTCTTGTAACTCTTTTTTGTTTCTTTTTACAACCAATATACATGTCATGCATTTCTTGAAGACTAACAATTAAATCTTCTTTTGACAAGTCAAAAAGACTTACCTCTTGTTCTTCTTCATTTGTAGTAGTAATGAAGCATTGTACCTCTTTATGCACCTTTTCCTTCTTTGACTTCCTTGGACAACCAAGTGTTGTGTGTACTATTCCTAAACACCAGCTATAGCTTGTTGAAGGTTGGTCCAAGTTTCTCCTTTGCTTGAGGTTGTAGACACTGCCACCCTCCATCTTCAAGACTCGATTAGAGCTCCTTGAAGCCTGCTCTAATACCAATTGAAAAACACTAGAGAGGGGGTGAATAGGGTTTTCTGATAATTTTAAAATTAATTCAACCAAGCAACCACAATTGAAATTTGGAGAAGGAGACACGACATTTAGAGTGGTTCCACCCTTAGAAAAAACTAAGGGAGTCAGTCCACTACCCAATTGTTTCCAATTGGGATTTTGAAAGCACTTGTATTTTATTACCTCGCAAGGTGTTACATAAGATACAAATACCTTCACCCTTAGGATAGCCTTCACCTAAAAGTAGTCTCACCAACCTTGAAGCATCCTTCCTTGAAGTAACTCCAAGATCCCCCTTAATGTAGCCTTCCTCTTGAAGTAGCTTCCCATTGAGACAACCTTCTTGAAGTAATCCTAAGTCCGTCGAGCTACCTTCACCACCAAAGAAGATCCAACAACTTTCTTTCCACAACCTCCAACCTAGGAGTAGCAAAGGAGAACCAAAGCAATACAAAGGAATAAGAAAGAAGTAGGAAAGTACAACTTTACCAATGTAGCACAAGCCTTGAATCCTATATCAAGCGTTTGATCTCCTAACCAAAGTGGATGGACATGAATGTATAGTAGATAGGAGATATCAGCCTATTGGACACGAATTCACAGCTTGTGGAAATATTTTGCAAGTGAAATCTTTGCTAATGGATTGCTACAATGTGATCTCAAGTGAATTGTATATGCAAGTTATGTACTCAAGTGAGTTTAGGTATCCTAGGGCATGTCCTATTTATAGGAATGACCTACTAGTGCTTAGGGATGTTCTAGACACTTTCTAGGGGGTTCTTAGTTCTCAACTAGCCATTAGGTATCCACTAATTATGTTTGTAATGGCTAGTTAATTAACTCTGAAAAGTGCAGATAGAAACCTTCTCGGTCGAGAAGTTTGTCGACCGAGTGCCTCTCGGTCGAGGAGTTTGTCGACCGAGAGTAAGTCTGGAGTAAGTGTATTGCAACGTTCAACTCAACTCCCAACTACTTTTCTAACTCGGTCTAACGGCTAGGAGGGTCTGTTCTCGGTCGAGGAGTTTGTCGACCGAGAGTGTCTCGGTCGAAGTTTTTGTCAACCGAGAACATCCCTGATTCAATGTATTCATTTACTGAGTGTATGTGTCAATGTGCAATTGTGATACTATCTTGGGGTATGATATATATCTAGGTGTTGTGTGTGGAGAGGGAAGATCTAAACACTTGATTTACATAATATTTAAGTACTTGTACATTTATAAACTTGTACAAGTTTTTACATTGATTACAATCATGAAAATAAAGCAATTTTAGCAAATTGATCTTCCAAGTCTTCGCTATCCATCACCTTATATGCTTGTCCCTGATACACTCAAATAGCAAGTTAAAACCACAAGAAAGAAATGTTTGTCATCATCAAAACAAAAGGATTATAACAATGTCAAATTTTTCCAACAACCCTCTCTCTCGCCCCATGCAAAAAATGCCCACAGTCAGTGACTACCCCACATCTATGTGGTACCATGGAGCCACAACTGATGACACTCACCACCACATCTTGGGATCCCTGGAATCAATATCCCTATACAAGGACTCCTACAAAATCAATTTAGTCACCCGCATGTCGATCCTCCTCTACTTGGTCGAGCTTCTTCCCCAACAACTGGATATTCACCACCCTCCTTCATGCCCCAACAGTCAAAATTCCATGCATGATAATGATCCCTGACCTTCCACCTTCTATTTCTTATGAATAGAACACCATGTCCTTTACTATTTTGCCTAAATGACTACCGTATCTGGACCTGTCACTTTGGAACCTCTCTGGAAGGGGAAGGTCTCATTGTCCCTAAACTTGCTATGGTTTTGTGCTGGAATGGTTTGAGGTCCTCGTTTGATTCGTCCATCTATCCCTCCATCATTTTCTCCCTTGTTTTAGTTGACCTTGTTTGTAGTAGCTCACCACACACTGTCTCCTATTCAGGATGAGGCTCGTCTGGCTCCTTCAACCGAAGGAACACCCCAAATGTGTTCTGAGGTGTGGAGAGGGTTTTTTTTAGTGAAAGTTGTCAGTGGTGCGAGCTTGTTGTATATCCCTATCTGCACCATGTCATGATCTCCGAACCCCCTCCCTGCCATGAACATTTTGTGATCTCTGACCATGACTTCTCTGGTGAATTCCCTATAAGTGTTTTTGATACCGTATTTTGAGGATGGGTTTTTCTTGTTCAGATTGTCTCTCTCGCTTCCGCCCTATTTTCCTTGGTGGGTTCTGTGAGGTACTCCTCCTATTTCGATGCCTTGTCACTGTGACCTTGGTGGAGAAGTTTCTTCCCCATCCCAGTGGTCTAAGCATTCGACTCAGGGATCTCCAGATCCATTTTTATCTTGCAGAACTACTGGAGCTCTCTCTACACTGTGAGGATCCAAAACTAGGGAAGTAACCCTGGAAAGTGAGCTCATGCACACCATATATGGCGTGGGAGAAGGGATCGACCAATGGGAAAAAAAGTCATACGGTGTGTTGTCTGTGTAAGCCGAGAAAGGGGGCATCTGAGACTTCTCGCATGTTTGACTAGCATTTGACCATGGGAAATATCAGTTGATTTCTAGTATAGTTTCATGTGCTATTTGTTTAACAATCGGGTCTCCTTCAAGGGCAGGAGGGTCTTTCCGCATTTTATTTTTCATTAAATTGGAAAATAGAATTAACTTGTAAAATGCATAAGTAATTGTCTGCTTATCCAAATATGACATATAAATATATTTTTGAAATCAGAAAAATAATATAGATTTAATAAGTTAGGTTTTGAATCTAGATTTTCAATTTTCAGTAGGTCATTTTCTAAGTAAGAGAATCAATAAACTTTATATTAATTGGATGCTCAAATATTATAATTAGGTTGTCAAAGCCCTGACCCCAAGAGTAGGGAGTGTTACTGAATATCTAAGTTGAACTATAAGGTGTGTACATCCTCTATTTTATTTTGGGCATTATTTGACTGATCCTGCATTCTTTAATGAGTCATCTCTTGAATATTAATTCTACTTGAAAATCAATTAGTGCACATTCATATCTCTTGGTTTAGATCCATTTTAATTCATTTGATTGTTTAATTACTCCTTTATAATGGGTCTTTGGACCCCTCCTTCTATGATTGCCATTTATGTGAAATTGATTAAAATTCTAGTCTTGCCACTCTATT